>WEIS01044971.1:0-11944 GCA_013389965.1 Todus mexicanus
CCTCCTGTGAGAGAAGATGAGATTAACCTGCAGTGTTTCTGAAGCATCCATGTCAACAAGATTCACTCGTGCTTTCTTAGAACATCTAAAACGTCTCATCTGTCCTAGTAGATGGTTTTCTGCACTGTTCTGAGACAACCATATCCAGCAGCGGTCACCTCATTAGGGCAGGAACACCATTGGTAACAATTCCTCACTATGCCTTTGTGAACAAGATCTTTCTCCTCTAATCGTTTGCTCAGTGCCAAATGCTTAATCCACTCTTATCAGCTCACAGAGTGCTCTTACTCTCCTACTCTCCTCCTACTGCCTACACACTAAGGCAGCATCCCTTGCTACCATGCCAGAGTTTGGCTCTCGTGATCCCTGTCCACATCCAAATCGTACCTCACTTAGTGGCCTTGTTCTTCAAAAGCATCTTCTCAGATCAAGGGTTGCAGGAGATAGCTCTGTAAAGCAGCTTAAACTGAGCATCGTAACTGTGGCTGGAGCCACTCAGAAACAGCAAATGTACGTACCCAAACTGTAATCCAAGTTTGTTGCTCTCTCTGTCCCTTTATTTCTGCCTCCCCCTCTCTGTTTCTGAATACAAGTTGTCTTCAAAGGCTCACAGAGCAGCAAAGAGCCCCAGGCAGATTGGAAGTCACAGGCTCTTAGTTAGTGCTCAGGCTATAGAAATCCCAGGTGAGTCACCTCTGCTTGCAGTAGCAGGTAACCCAGCCATTGCCAATCAAGCTCCCAGAGCCTCAAATGCAACTCTGCCAAGGAAATTCCAAGAAGCAATGCAGCTATTATGAATGCAGTTCCTTTGTTACTGCCTGTAGCCTTAAAAACCTGTCACAATTGAGTCCTACAGCTTTAAAGTTCAGGAGTAGTACTGCTTGAAGATATGGTGTGCAAGTTTTGCACTAGATTTACAGAATAGTGTGCCAGAAACCTCCACACCAAAGGATTTTTTTTTGTGTGTAAGGGTTTAGTGGTTTTTTTAAGGGGAATTTCCCCTGAGAATCCCACTTGTTGGTTTGGGTTTGGTTTAAGACAAGTTATGATTGGGTTATAGTGCCAGTTAAAAGCAGGAAAATTTCCAGGACTTAAACACTTAAAATGCCAAACACCCAGTGAAGTTTTTCATAGAGCTCAGCCAGTGAGCCATAGTAATGTAGGGCATCTATCACGCTTAGAACTTACAATGACCCAATGGTCGTTGTAATGGTCATTTTATCATCATCTGAATACAACGGGAGAGCTAGAACTCCATCGAATTCCATTGGAGGAAGAGTGCTTTAGGTCTTTATGAGGAACATCACAAAAAAATGTATGTTCAAGACCAAAAAAAACCTCCCACAAATCCTAGGATGAAACTGGATTCATCCACACTAAATATTTACCTAACATTACTTTGCAGTCAAGGTATGCTGTTCTACTTTCATCTTTTCTTCCTTTGTTTTCTTGGACAAGGTTGAAGAGTATCATTAATGCAAGTATCTCAGAAGGCATCTGTCATCTGTCATACGTGTTTATATATCCGTGCCTACAGTGTGCAGTCTGGGAAAATCCCATAGTGTTCTGAAGGAGCATAAAGAGCACAGGGCTGAGCAGCTGCACAACACCAGCTACACATGAACCAGTAGTGTCTTGAACATTGTTTGGCACTCAGTGCTGTTAGGGTAAGTTAATTATCAGGTTAAAGGATGATAATCAACGTAGGAAACAACATCATTATTCAGCAAGACATCATATGCTATCTTAGGTGCCTGTTAATCTTGCTCGACGAGTTCAGTTGTTACCAGTGTCTTCTTAGTCACCTGACCACACTGAACATCAATCTTTACTCCTTATTGCACACTCAACTACAAGCTACACTATAGGCTTGCTCTGTCCTGTAATTACAATATATAGGTGTGCTATAAAAGCTATTATGTCTAGAGGTCAGGCTCAGAAACTAATTAATTGTACTTTCTCCACTTCTAGGCTAAGATAAGGGGGTTTTGCTGCTTCTCAGAAAAGGTTCTGCTTTTTCCATAACACAGATGGTTTGTCGTATTAAGCAGCTTGTCAGCAAGAAACTCTTCAGAGGCAAGCAACAGGCATTTTATCGTAGCAGAGCACCTGATTATCAATATTAAAAAGTTATCTTTTGGCAGAGAAGTCTTGGCAGCAAACAGCCTCTTCAATCTGAAAGAGATTAACAGTTCTGCACCAGGCCAGTGACGAAGTGCCAAGTCAACCTCTCGGTGAGTGCCGTGGCAGAGCGCTGCGTGGGGGACGAACCCCTCTGCACAAGTCGAGTGCTTTTCTATTTGGGTTGGTGACAAGACTTCATACCTGTCAAAGGCATATGAATTGAAATGCTGGATTTAAATTGGATCACATGATTTGTGAGATGGCAAATGTCAGGGTAGTCTTTGGACTGTTTGAACACACAAGTCTGGAGGAAGCTAGTATTTCAGTGGCTAAGGATTTCCGTGCTCTGTGCAGGACAGGACTCCAGAACTGGTTCCCCAAATTCTCACTGCTTGGGGATTAATACTTGTTCCTGTCTCTCTCATCTCTCTCCTCCCCATCAATCACTTCTCTGTCACCAATTGCCATTCTTCGCTACTCACTGTCATATACCTGGCTGTCACCTGGGATGGTTTTGCTAAGCATGGCAGTGACTCCACTTAACATGGGGGCTCACCTGCCCCTGCCCCCGCTGCCAGCCGTGGAACCAATGCCAGAGCTGGAGTAGCCATGGCACACTCAATCTCGGAATGCGACTAGGTTTTGCTATTCAAGACAGGACAGTTCTTACATCACAGTGACATGAGAAGAAACAGCTGTTGCTGAAGCGTGAGCTGTTGTGCTGCTTATTGTGCAGTGTATGGTGTTGGTTACTGTAGGAGCTAGGCATACCTCTACAAAACAATGTTTCCCTTCCCAAAGCATTCACAATTTAAGTGACTATCATAAACTAATATGCTCCAAATCTCTAATGAAAGTCCCGTCTCCCCGGGTGAGGAAGAAGACGTATCACTTTCTCTCCTTTTCTCCACTGCTTTGCTGCTGGTTGTAAACTACAAAACAAACCCCAGATTTCAGGGAACATTCAATCTGCAGCTTGTTCCCAGCTGATCCTGTTGCAAGGAGCAAGTTCCTGGCTGATTCACAAGCAGTAAAAATAAACACAGTCTGGGGAAGACAGGGAGGAGGGAGGGAGACTGGTGGGTATGGAGGAAAAAGTAGGAGCTACAGCAGCTGGTGTTTTCTTTGCTGTTTCTTTTCAGAGGATTTAGGCAGGTTGGAGATGTAAGTGATTAATGGAGAATGATAACACCTCACTCCCCTCCTCCTCCTGGGAGGAACATGAGTCTTTATGCATATTGCTGGTCTCTCAGCTTTAACCTTTCCGAGATTTACACACTCCTCCAATGCAGTGCTGTGGAGCTGACAGCACATCTGGGTGTATTAACTGTACGCTCTGTGGCTTTTACAAATGCTTAGAGTTTGTTCTCAGTGTTTGGAAACACTGCACTCAAGGTACTGAGACATCCCCCATGGAGCTGACCAGAATGAAGACAATGAACTTCCACACAAACTTGAGACTTGTTGATAGTTGTTTGATTTTTTTTCCTAGCCTCTTCTGTGCTTGGAGCAAAGAGCTCAGCTAGATATTGCTGAACCCCAATAACAGTGCCTCCACAATGGCTCTCAAAGCTCATTTGGAAATAATGTACAAGTAGCAGAAATCCCTTTCTGTCCCCTTCCATAGGTATATCAGCTGCTTTGCCAAGTACATCCAGGAATCCTACCTGCTCAAAGGTGATTGTATCGAAGCATGCTTCTGTTCTCTGCTGCATGGTGCAGAAGTCTGCTTTCCTCTTGCCTTTCTTACACTGGACAAAAGCGTCCGGCAGAAATAGACAGGCCAAGGTGCATGCATGGCTTCTACCATTGATGAAAAGGGGTTGGAACAGAAGTTTCATGTTACAACTTAAGGAATGAGGTTCCCACCAGGAACAGTGTAAGACAAAAGTTAAGGAACTTTTATTATCATTTGTCTTAAATATGGCTGATGGAGGCATCAAAGTAATAATAATAAAGTGCTAGCAAAATTTACTGAATATGAGATATCTCATCAACAGAGAAGACAAGTAGAGTATCAGGAAAAACACCTAGGCAGCAAGAATTCCTGCTGTGAAGACAGAGACACAGCATTTGGAAGAAACACTGGTGAAGATCAAAATGTAGTTATTCATTGCACGGTAACTGATCCACCGGTGTCACACAGCCATGGAAGAGGTAAATGCAGTCATAGGACATATGAGGCAAGATACTTCAGATGCTTAGAAAAGCATTACTGCCATTGTGTAAGGCAGTATCAAAATGTCATCCAGAACAACATATGCAGTGCTTGTCACTCATATTTGCAAAAAAGATAGACCAGAACAACTGGTGATCAGAGAAATGAAGAGTCTGTCTTAGAAGACCATAGAAGAAACTGATGTATATAGTAACCAAAAAACCAGAATGGATCATCAGGGACAAAAGCCTTTAAATATGTCAGGGAAGAAAACAAGAGGGAGAGAAAAATAATTATTTAAACTAAAGAATGACCTTAACGCAAGAACAAGATGATATAAAATAATGACTAAGGGAACAAGCTTATATAACAAATTTCTATTACATTTAACAAGGAGGAAATAGAGCAGAATCTTAGGATGGAGCTTTTCAAGTTATTAACAACATTTTATGATGTAGAAGGCCCAGTCAGACCCTTTCCATCCAAAGTCCTGGTGTGGGCTTTATAGACACGTATGCATTAAGGACAGCATGGATTTTTGCACATAGGGTGATTTAATCTTTAATGATCATGACAAAACACTGGGGTTGAGAACTGAAACCTGTCTTATTGTCCCTGGTTCAAATCCAGACCAGGCTGAGCGTGGCTGAAGAAGAATTAGTGCTCTATCACCCGACTCTTGGCTGGTAGCTTCTTTGGAAGATGAGTTGTTGTGCAGCTCCTAATGGGTGTTTTTCTGTCATGAAATCCATGTCACCAAAAGAGGCAATGCTGGTAAGTTTTGCACACAGTCTTTCTAGAAATTCCAAAGATTGCCTGCCTGGACAGGATGAGTGAACAAGCCAGTAGCTGGGTGCAGCGTAGTGGAGGGTGGTTAGAAATCACGCGGCCATCAGCTGATGTTACCTGCCCTGAGTACAGAGAAGGACTCAGATCTCTACAAATGCCAGCAAAGCACTTGTTCATTTGACTTCGCCACTGAAAACACAAACCAAGACCAGATTGAATGGCAGTGCCCTCTTATTGTCACATGGCTGGTAGTATCTACCATGGTCTGCCTGTGGGGCACATGCATTTACACACACTTCCTATTGGGAGGCCCCAGTATAGGAGAGCATGAAGTATGTGCTTGCAGGGCAGCCACGTGGTGCTGGGCGTGGGTGCCCCTCTCTTGCATCTCCTCTGAGCACACCACCACCACCACGTACTCTTCTCATGGTGCATGTTGGGGTGGGAGGAGAGGAGGCCTGGTAAAGGCTGAGCTTGTCACAAACACACCGGAGTTTCCTTCAGTTTTAAGATCCAAGACTGGCTTTTGCCAAGACAAGTGCTGGCACATCCCACAGCAAAAGGGAGGAGAAGCACATGGGAGATGAGGGAGCAGGGTGGAGGGAGAGACCAAGAGACACAAACAGTTATCTTTTTTTCTATTACGCTGGTCCTGTGAGATAACGAGAATTTATACTGCACGTACATAGTCCAGGTTTCTCAAGGGCTGTCTTCAGCTTGCATCATATTTCTAGGGGTCAAATGTTTACACATTTTGTCTACAAGAGTAAAAGTGTATTTTCAGTAGGGTATGACTACATGAGTAAGCCAGAGTGCAATGCATTAAAAGAAAGGCAAGATACTTCAGTTCTGCTGTAAGGCTAGCTAAATGGTGTAGGCTTTGTGCCCCATCTTGACCAGAACTGGTTTATCAGTCAGACCGCAACACCTTGACTGCATTGCATTCTTACTTCCGAACAAAACCAAACCACCTTAAACAACACCTGATGAGACTTGCTTATTAGTTTTATAGCGGTTTTGAGAATTTGATACATAAACGCTTTCCCTGACTCAATCTGCCCACATCACTTGTTAAACCGACAAGACACTGCAGTTGCAAGCAGCACATCATGTATCCATACAACACACATGTGAATGATGCTGTTGCCATACTGGTGAACTCTGTCTGGAAGGACACTCTGCAGAGAAGTTCTTGAACACAGCTGAACTTACTGTCTGTCTTTAAAACGCCAGGTAGCTTTTCTAAGTAAGTTTTGAAGGAGTAATGAAGTCAGATATTTAATGTTGAGAGGAAGTGGGGAAATTAGAAGATTACTGCATAAAGAGCTCTTTGCTTACTTTTAGAAGATGAGAAATCCCAAGCACTGTTTGGATGCACACCACTGTGAGACTATCACTACAGGACACTGAACACAGGGCATTATCTAAGCAGATTTTCATCAGTTCCTTCTCAGGAGTCACCCCATCATTCCTATGTAGGGAAAAGGAAGGATCGCTATTTCAATACACAGACATTGTGACTCATCTTTATTGAGCAAGTTTGGGGAACAAGGTGGAATTTCTTCTGCTAAAGCCAAAAGATTTATTAGCAGCCTACAGGGAAGAGGGCTGAACATTTCCCACAGAGTAAACTAACTGATTCATGCTAGTCCTGCTTTAGTCACCATCTCTGAGGTATACAAAGACAATTTTGTTATTGTTTACTAACAGCCTATCTCAGAGTTGATGGGGAGATGCTTCCCAGGGGACAATGAGCCCTGCAGCCCTTCAGGCTTCTCAGACATCCTGCATAGATCAAGCTAGTAGCAGACCCAAGAAGCCTTGTAGCATTACCCATGCGAGCTCAGCTCTGTCTCCTCCTGACTCCTCAGTTGCCTAGTGCTAGGCACTTGTTTTCCACACTCAGCCAGTTCAAGCTCTCTCCACTCAGAACTGAATACATGGGGTCTTTTTGTAGCTCTCCTTAAAATAGACTGACATGGTCTGTCCTAGCTTGGCCTCAAGTATCCTTCTGGGTAACCTACTGCATGCTACACAAACATGGTAACTTGCCAAATTACCAGTTCAGCAAAGAGCGGGGTGAGGTACGGGCTGTTAGATACGGAGGATTTGCAAGAGCTGACAATGTGCTTGGCACAGCATAAGGCAGTAAAGAAGACAAACCCCAACCTCAGTGTGAAACTATACCCGGCTCCCATGTGTCATACTTTCATGTGTGTTTATACAGTGCCTAGCACAACAGAGTCCTAAACCAAATCAAGGCTCTTAAGTATTACAGTAACACAAATTAAGTAACACTAATAATATGCTTTTTCTCTGTGCTCACCAGGTCAGGCACAAGGGAATGACTCTTGTTGTCCTTGTTGGGAAAGACCAGGGCTTCACACCAAGCTGAGATGCATCTTCAGGCTAAGCTCAGTTAGCAAGTTACTGCCCATCAGCTGAGCTGCACTGCCTGACCTGCAATCACATTTCTTCATGAGAGTGAAAAATGTTCGTTTATACCCAAGCAAAAAGCTAATGTCATTTATCCTGTGTTTGCCCCAGCTAAAAGCATGTGTTTCACAGTTACCTGGGTTCAGCTAACACTGGTATTTTAGCAAGCCACAGCAACTTGGCTATGCCACTATAGGGCCTTTTTTTAGGAAACAGATAAAACAGAGTTGGTAGAAAAAAGCTTTCTGCAGACATTTGCTGAAAGTGCTTTCCCTAGTACTTTATAAAATAGTAAGTGCAAGTTACTGTCACGAAATGTAATTAAAATTTTAGAACTTCTAGCAAAGTGTAAAGCTGGTAACAGTTCACTGCCTGCATGAAACTGCATTGTAGTGAATGAAAGCTAAGGTTCTGTACATGAGTGTGCATTTCACTTCTTGTTACAGGAGGCAGGGAAGAATTACTAAAAATAATTAAACACACATATCTACATCATTAATTGATAACAACATTTTACTAGAAATTTGACAAACTATATTTGACCACTCACTGAACTTGGCTGACAGCAGAAAACAACCTTCACAGATAATATCACTGTTAGGAAAAACATAATTAGAATCATAGAATAATTAAGGCTGGAAAAGACCTCTTAGATCATCAAGTCCAGCCTATGCCCTACCGCCACCACTCAGCTAAACTGTGCCACTAAGTGTGGCATCCAGTCTTTTTTTGAACACCTCCAGGGACGGTGACTCCACCACCTCCCTGGGCAGCCTGTTACAGTGTTTTATCCCCCTTTCTGTGAGGAAGTGCCTCCGAATGTCCAACCTAAACCTCCCCTGGTGCAGCTTCAGGTTGGGTCCTCTTGTCGTGTCACAAATCGCCTGAGAGAAGAGCCCATCCCCCTCCTGTCTACAACTTCCCTTCAGGTAGTTGTAGAGATTGATAAGGTCCCCCCTGAGCCTCCTCTTCTCCAGGCTAAACAACCCCAGCTCCCTCAGCCTCTCCTCGTAAGATTTTCCCTCCAGTCCCTTCACCAGTCTGGTCGCTCTCCTCTGGACCTGCTCCAGCACCTCAATATCCTTCTTGAAGTGAGGGGCCCAGGACTGCACACAGTACTCGAGGTGAGGCCTCACCAGTGCTGAGTCCAGGGGCAGAATTACATCCCTAGTCCTGCTTATCCCCAAGTCCTATGGAGAATAATATGTATAAAACAAATGTGCAGCATTGAGATAATTGCATCCAACAGATGTCTTCAGTTAGCTGTTCATACAAGAGAGATATCATTTGAGAAGAGACCCCAGACACTACACAAGATCAGCATTGTGCCTTTTAGTACTGTGAAACTTTAAATAAACAGGTTTAAGAAGAGAAGCAAGATTGTAATTTTGCTTATCAGTAACAGCTTTTTTGAAGGTAAATCTTGAGAAGGATGAGCGATTCTGGGATAAGATTAAAAGTCTGTCTTTTGGTGGGACGTTTGTTGATAAGTTCTGTATGTAAATGCACTGGGTTAATGGTCTCTTTCATATTGTAACAGTATCCTCAGGGGGATTTGCCTTCAGTCCCCTCCCCCAGCACTGTGAAATGAGAAATGTAGTGTTTTTAATGACTGGAGCAGGAAAGATCTTGTTATTGCGGCTTCATCACCCCTCCAGGACACAGTTCAGTAGAAGTTTGTCATGTGGCTGGGCAGAAACGGTGAATGCAGGTTTTATGAAGTTCATTCCCCAAATACAAAGGAACGGGGCGGGGCAGGGGGGAAAACTACCACATTCATGGCTACAGGCTGTCCGAGGGTACAGAGTTCACAGCCTGAGCTCTACATTGATCACTGTCAAGCTTCTGGTCTGCAATGCACCTGCAAGCTCTTCCCCCACTCCCTGAGCAGCAAGCCTTTACCTGCACTCCCACCTCCATTCACAGCATCTCTTGCCTTATGTGTCTCCTTCTTTCTTCTTTTCTAGCTGGGGGCATTCAGTGCTTTAGTGTCTTTCTGGTACCTAGCTTGGATCTGGGGAGAACTATATCACCCCTCTGCTTCTAGGCAAGTGGATCTCCACCAGCTAATATCGTGACACTCATTTCTTCACAGCTGCGCTGCCCTTTGCCTCCCTTGCTTTGGGTATTGCTTCATTTCCTGTTTGCTTCCAGCAGCCGCCTCCTTTGCTGTAACTCTGTGCCGTTATGCAGGCTAGTATCAAACAGGTGGAAGAGATAAACATTAAAAAACCCCAACAACTCAACATGTCCTTCCTCTCCTCAATAGGCACGATGATATTGTCGGGAAATGGGTAACAGCTGCAGGTGCTAGAAATGAACTACATGTATAGGAACGTCTGGAGTTGGTGTGTTGAAAACACAAAGGCGGATAATCTTTACCTTGAAAAGGTTATTTTAAATGGGTAAGCACTGATACGAAGTCTCCCTGAGAAAACACCCATGCCCACTCCTGCTTTAACAGCAGCCATCTTGCACTGACTGAGCGCCCACAATGAGGGTATCGGAGCAGCCGCACTGTCTCCTCAGTGATGGCCCAGCACAGCAGGAGGGAAGCAGCCAGCATAGCCCCCCAACACATACCATCATTGCTGCCACCTTACTCTGATCTCTCCCAGGTGCATTTTTCTCTTGGGTATTTTGAGGCTTGGCTGCAAGGAGTTGGCAGTACTGGGGAAAAGCGAGTGCCCTCCTGCTGAGACAGGTCCATATGCAAGTCTGTGTGTACCTACATCTGCATGTGCCAATCCAATCTGACCATTAGAGGTTCAAGAATGCAGCAAATGCTGAGCTGTGTAGGCTAATTAGGTGCTTGGCTTAACGATTTTGCTACATCACCTGGATCATTTAGTTTGTTGCCAGCTATGTGACAGTAACTGAAGGCACTCTCTTCCATCTAAGGAAGGCAATCAGGGCATGGAAATGTCAGGAGTCACTCCTTTGGCTTTACTTGTTCACTCAAATCTGGGAAACCATATCCTTGAGCCCATTTTACCAGTTTTCTTTTGGAAATCATTATCAATGTTAGCTGTCAATAACTCAGCCCATTTACTGCTCTCAGCTGCTCAGGAGGACACAGCAGAAGCCTAAGTCGGGTAAAGTTACTGTGTGAGAACAGGAATTTTTAAGTCAAAGGGTATAATGAGGCTCTCCCTAGATAGTGACAACCCTTGGATTTCCTACAGAAACGGGTGATTGTGCCTGTGTCTGTGCCTGCTGTGTCATGGACTCTCCCTCTCTTCTCCTCTGCAGGTCTGGCTCCCCAGCCCTAGTCCCAACCCCGTGGTGGTGGAGCTGAGTGGCTGTGGGCACTTGATGCTGATTAAATTCTGCTGACTGAGGAAGATGTCAAATTCTACCCAAAGCAGAGAGCCGCCAAGGAAAAGCTGCTTTTCTTTGCTTTTGACAGCTGGAGCCGTGAATTTAAGCAGAGGTCTCACCTTCAGGGAAGTCAACAGCTGGGCAGGGAGAAGTCTTTCTTAAAGTGAGAGTGCACCATATTTTCTGGAGTTCAGTGTTGCCAGAAGGTGAAGTGCAAGAGAACATTTATGTAAAAACCCAGGTGCGGCTCTTTTTTTGTTGTTGTTGTTCTTTTTTGTTTTCTGTTTGTTGTTTTTTTTTTAAACTAGAGAAGGACCAAGTAACAAATAAGAAAGAGGAAATGAAAGCACAGTCTAATTCCCACCCTTGGTGTTTCTCATCTTCCATTTCCTCTGTAGTACGTACAAGGAGGAGACACAGCCTGCATCTGTATGGGAAGTTCCCAAAGTCCTTTCCCTATGAAGACCAAGCACTGTGTCACATCTGCTTTTATGTTTGTGTGCCAGCCACGCCTCAGGAATCAGCGGCTCTGTTGACCAGTGATGGCGTCTGTAAGACCTTTCCCTGTTTTTAAGCCTGCCTGTGTACAAGAGCCATCCAAAGCTCTTACCACTGAGGAACTTCTCACTTGTCTTTGCAGTGTTACACCTGCAGGCTCAGTTCAGTGGGCAGTGGGTGGGAGTTCCCATAACAAAATATCACTGCCATAACTAAATGCCCATCACTGCAGTTATTACTGCCAGTATCACCCAAAAGACCAAGGACTGAATGGCACCAAAATATAATTAGACTTTACTCCCACGCTATACTTGCTGAGTCCAAAAGAGGAACTTCGTCACCGCAGTGCCAGGCTTTGTGATACTGAATTTTCAACCCGATGGAGTAGAAGCCAGGACCTTGAGGAGGTTCAGACCTCCTAGAAGGCAGACAGGGACAGACACAGCTCAGATCTAATGCAGAAAGAAATATGTAGCACACAGTTGCATAGCCACTGTCACATCACGTAATTCATGTGTGTGGAGTCTTAGCAGGTGCAATTGGACAACAGTGTGAAATGCAGTGAAGCCCTGCTACTGCTCTGTCCTCCCCCCCCCCCCCCCCCCTCGCGTTAACCAC
>WEIS01044971.1:12012-26345 GCA_013389965.1 Todus mexicanus
AGATTTGAGGGTACTCCCAAGCTCTCTTGTTGGAAAGACAACTTTAGGAAAGTATTAGAAATTAGTTGGACCAGAAAGGAAGTACAGAGCTGGATCTCCATTGACCTTTGATGTGAGGCAGAAGTCGTACTTCTCTGACCTGTGAACACTGAAGTGCTAGTAAGCATGTGCAGATATAGAACTTTAAGAGTGCTTAAATAGGATTTTTTGATGTTAAGCATTGAAGCACCTATTGAAAGTAGGTGTTTGCAGGGTTAATCAGTAGCTGAGGTTACCAAAGTTAAAATCTAGGGTATAGGAACCAAAACTTCATCCAGGCCCAACCTTGATACAGGCAGATCTTCTTCAGATTTAGCCTGATCCCTTCAAGCAATTTTTCCTAAAATTTTTCATCTTTACTTTAGCTCCACCAGAGGTAGGAAAAGTGTAAGCTCTTGAAGGTGATTGTGAATGTGTTGCCTTATTTATCAAACAGAGAAGGCAAACATAAAAATAAGTTTTCATAACTATTTTGTTATCATGATATAGAGGGAAGATAAAATTCCACTTCTGCCATCATTCCAACTAACTGCTACTCTAAACCTTTGCTAATACTTGTGCCAAATCTAAGCTTTCAAACGTTTGTAAGTGCAAAGGCATTTGGAAAACCTGCAGAAGCTATATTTCAAATAGAATCAAAGGACAGAGGCTACTTTCTGCTCTGCTTGAAAGCCAGAAGGCATGGAAACCTGGTGCCAGACTTCTTTCTTACTAGGTTTTCTGCCTAGTTTTACAGCCTCCTACTGTTCAGGTGGGGCTTTGTAAGAGCGGAAACTTGGATGGCGTAGTACTTTTCTGAATCCCATTTTTAAATGCTAATGGAGCATCCACCATCACTATCTCAGGTACGAAAAATCCTGGGTACAGTTGAAACCAGACAAAGACATGAAATGAAACGGCACAATTTGTTGTGAGCATTGCAGCTAGAACTGACAGGTTTGTGACTTTAGAAAAAAAACATTGGCATATCATGACATTTTCAGTGTAATGCATGGTGATGTGTGGGTGAATTGCAATGCCACATGTTGTTATTTCAATGCATTATCATCAGCAGGGTTTTTGAAGTGTTGCTGTGTTTCAGCAGAATATCATTATTTCCTCGAGCAGCTTCAGCTCAGCAAATTGTACCAGCTTCACAGACAATAAGTGCATATAAAAAAAATCTCCTTTGCCTAGATTTGTATCTTAATATTCTAGCAAACCATATAACTGGAAGCAATTTCATAGAAAATAATTTTAAAATATAGTTTGTGTATACATTCATGCTGGAGGCCTGATTCTCACTTCAGTCTTTTCAAAGAAGGGAAACATGCCTTGCTACTTTTGCAAATAATCATGCAGTTTCCATTTCAGACAGTAATTGTAATTAAATAATATTAGAAGAACCAATAATATTAGAAGAACCAAAACAGATAATTTTCTTCCAAAAAGATAAAACTCTTCTAAAAAAAGTATTCTTCTAATTCCCAGGTACATTATGGGCATGGAGAATGATCCTACTGCAATTTTTTGTCAAGGACAGATGCAAATACTGTGATTAGCTTGTTAAAAATATGGATTTCATCTTGAGATACTGTGGTAAATGCCAGCTATGCTTTCCAGACACAAAGTTTAAGTTAACGCTAATGGAAGTCACAGGATGAAAGCATTGCCTGCCACATTGAAAATACAGGGCACACAATGAACAAACTTAGCTGAATTTGAAGAGTCCAGAATATTTAGTCTGTATTCATTTAAGCTCAGATCTGTTAAGCACAGTTGTGTGTTCATTTGGATAGTAGCTTCCTACACAAACTGTGTGCTGGAACTGTGCTGAGATTATTTTATCTGCCTGAAAGACCTCTGTGTCCCTATTACCAGGAAATAGTTAATAGTCTTTCCCACTGGGGCCCACATGCACCTGCACAACTGTGGTGTGTGGTTTCTTCTTGCAGCTGCATCTGTGGCTCTGCTGCTGCCTGTGTAGAGGTTTTAAAGTGTAAATGGAGAATTGGTGAGGCTACCCTTCAGTGGCAATGCAGCCTCAAGGGCTGCTGCAGAAGCAGTGAAACCACTCTCTGAGTAAAGAAGCAGTTTCAGCAAAGTGTGTTTTGCAGCTGTCAATATTATATCCTACCTTACTCTGGAAATTTCAGTCCATATTATAAATACCAATTAATGATGTATCCTCACAAAGCCATTCTGGAGTTGCTGTCTATTATTATTTTGATTTTTCCAGAGCAAAAAAATGAGGCTGTGAGACTTTAACTGATTCTCCTAAGGTCACTGAGAGCAGAGCCAGATACACGACGCAGATATTCCCCAGCCCTGTAGTTTGGCTGCTCAGCCACTCTGGTGCTCCCTTAGTTTGCTATCTGAATTCCTTGAGCCCAATTTTTTTCCAATTGCTAAAACTCATCATTCAAAATATCTGCTCCTACTCAGGAATGAGAAAATTACGGGGGTCAGTAGTCAGAAGAGAGTTATCAGCTAGCCCTAGGCTCCAGGAGCAGTGATTAGGATCATCTGTTATTAACTGCAGATGCATGCTCCAGAGCAGAAGCGCTCAATTCTCTGCATTTGAGATCTGTCTGGTGTGAGGGTGATATATGGGAGGGAAGAGATTGTGTTTGCTGGTTCGACAAGGTGATGTGATTTAGAGGAGCTAGACAGTTGTTTCACTCTGTTCCCGTCATGTGATCCCCTTAAGGCTTATAAACTACTGAAGGATCACCAGAGCCAAAGGACTTCTTGCCCTTTGCGCTCCTTTTTCGCACCATTCTTTCCCCAGCATGATCCCCATGTTGTGGTGGGAGAGCGACAATTGGCACACTAGCCAAATCTGCTGCCTTTAGGCTGATGGAGATATTTCTCCTCCAGGCAACATTTTTAAGCCAAGGACTTCAGTGTCAACCTTGCTTTTAACAGAGTGTGTGCTGATATCTTTAGGTTTACAACTTTCTGAAAAGAAAAGAATATTTATAGGAAGAAAATCAGTGTGCATATGTGCACCTTATCATGCAAGACAGGCAGACAAACGTAGCTATATAAAGAATTACTGTATGCAGTTGTTGCTGCATGGTTGCACAGGGAGTTTTACTTCATGTTCATGCATAAAGCTCTTTGTTTCAAGTGAAAAGGCCAGCAGGGTGAGAGATCATATAAGTGGAAAGAGACGTTGGCTGTGTTTTCTGTGTGTACCTTTTTCTGTAAAAATTCTTCTTGTCTACTCTAACAGTAGCTGTATTTAGGTTAAAACCACAAAATATCTCAGCATAAATCACTGAGCTTTTTGTTTCTTTTGGAGACTTGTTTTCCCCCTTCCCCTGCTTCTTGGCTTTGTTTTATTTAACCTGAAATAAAAGTCTCCTGTATTTTTTGTCAGTAGGAAAAACATATTCCTCTGTTGCAAAGCAAGTGACCCTTGCTTTATCTGGTTTAGAAGAACAAAAGTTGAAGGAAAGATTCCTGGGAAATGTCTTATTACTGCCATAGCCCTAAGCCTTAATAAGAACCCCATTGAGCTGACATACCCACACATACCATGTAACAGGTGGGCCCTGCTCCCCAACAACCTGCTCTCAAAGAAAATGAGGCATTTTCTCACAATATTTAGATGCTATAGAGATTTTGAAACTCCTGCTCAGAGTCTTCATGAACACAGTCAAACCCCTGCTCAGCAGCAGCAGCAGCTGCTTCCTTGCCCCCTCACTTGCCTGAATGGCCAAGCCACATTGCAGTAAGTTTAACTTGGAGGAAGGAAAACTGCTGCACAAGGCTTCATGGTCATCTGTCCTTTATCACACCCAGCATTCAAACATTAAAGCCTCCCTTAAAGAAATGAAGGATCCAGCTCTGAATTTCTCTTCTGGTATCTGGCACCATTGAGAAGAGCAGCTTCATCTTAAGGCTAGTAGATGTCCCGGGCAAGTCAGTTGTTTGTGGAAGCTTTTCCACTTTTTATAACTTAGGCACAGGGACTCAACACTTGAGCAACTGTCCTGCAAATACCTCTGCCTCGGCAAATGCCTCTGCAGGAGGCAACAGAATCAGATGGATTTTTCCCTCCCCTTTCATTCTATAGACAGCAAGAGCTGCAGCAGGAAAGCAAATGCCAGTGAACCTTTTGTCATAACTGAGGAGGACCTGGGTCCAATATCTGTTACTAGCTAGGCTGAATAGAAATTTAAAAAAAAAATGCAGTACTAACGACTCAAATCATAGTGGGAAACACCCAGCTTGGACACCCAGCTCAAGGAGAGGCGCACAGCTGTAAGCAGTAAGGGAACAGCAATCCCTTCCTCTGCTCTGGAACTAAGGCACTTGTACACTTTTGTGAGACTTGAGACTAAAGGTTTCTTCTTGTCTGGCTTCACAGCTCCTCAGGCCTTTGCTGGACTCTGAGGTTCCTCCTCTCTAGCAAGGAGAAGCAGCTCTCTCATTGCCTGGTGGGGAAACCTCCAATGCCTGAAGGTTGTGCCTTATCTCAGCTCTGCTGAGCTCTGCCTGCAGGTCAGGTGCTGCAGCAGAGCAACCTTCATCCTTTGCATCTGTAGACTGGCAGTCACAGGCTTGCTCCCCAGCACCTCAGCAGGTGTCACTTCTTATTTGTGCCCCATGCATTCAAATCTGGTATTAAATGCAATGAAGCCAACTGCCACTGGCCATACTGAAGAAATTCATGCTAGTATCAGTAACACCAAATAAGGCAATAAACGACATTGCCTAGTTTGCACAACCTTTTATTTTCCTCTCTAGAACTATTTTTAGTTAAACCATTTTCTGCCAAAAAAGCTCTGTCTGTGTCCAGAACTGCCCTGGTCATCGATGCTGTTACCAGGGGCTCGAGCTTTATGGCCCTCATAACTCCAGAGGGCAAAAGGTCGAGACGTGGAGCCTTTGTGTCAGCTCCACATTTCTCTTTAAACACGTGTGAGAGACAAAGCTCCCCTGAGACACCCATGGAAACTGCCTCCGGGGGAGGGGAGAGGGTGAGAGCACTGGCCTTGCAGATAAAAGCAACATCAAAAGGAGCAGGGAGCAGCTGTCCATCTGGAGAAGCAAACTTTTTTCTTCTCTTCTTCTTTCAGGAGAAAGAAACTGTCTCAAAGGATAGTCTCAAAAAATTTTGCATGGAAGGAGAAAAAAAAAATCACAACAAAACAACAACCAACCCACCAGCAAGGGGGGAGGGCAGAAAAGCCCCCACAGCAAACAGAAGGAGGTGTTGCTTGGCCAAAATCTCAGGCTGAATCATTTAAATCACTTTTAGTGCCTCCAAATGCAAGTCCTTGCCTCTGTTTACAGAGTCACAGTGAGAGACCTGAAGAGAACACATTTCCCTAAGTAACATCTGAGCTTGGGAACAAATCAAAACTCACTTGGTATGCTGCAAACCCCCTTCTCTCTGACCAAGCTTTTGTTCTGTTGCTGGGTTTAGTGTCAACCTCCATCCCCGAAAGAAAAAAACCATAGCCTGATGACAAGATAGCTGAGAACATGTTTATGATAGGAAGGGTTTCACTACACAGGCTTTCCAGTTAGCATAATTGCAAATAATAAATAGTCTGTGTATAGGTCACTGTTGATACACCAGTATAGGTGTAGTCCTTTTCAAAATAACAAATTACATTCCTTATTACTGGATTTGCAGACAGGAAAAGCTCTTCTCCCAAACTGTAACTTTTAAAATAGTTACTCAAACACAGCATGTACCCACCCAAACTCCACAAACTCAGCAGCAAATCCCAGTCTGCATCGTAAATGGGGCTGACAGGGCTTCCTTCCACTCCTGCCCTCATTCAAGGGTTTCCCATCATGTCTGCTTGCACCTGAAGATGCTGAAGGAGATGCTGACAATACATTTCACCTTTCAATATTGGTTGAAAATCCCTTTTCAAAAACAGACAGTGAGTGATATAAAAATCAGGAAAGTCTAATTCTTGTTTTTCACCACTCCAGCTCTTTCAGTATTGTGAAGCTGAAGGTTTGAAATTGTTTGAGTACTCAGGAGAATGCCAGGCTGCAGCTGCTGGAAACTGTTCAACACTGCTTCAGTAAAGCGAAGCTGTTGCAAATGGCCTCTAACACGTTTAATTATCCTATGTGATTCTTAACATGAAAATGCCTGGTGGCTTCCCACATGTCCAGCAATGTACCACATACCAAAGGGAGAAGGGCTGAACTATGGACACCATAGCCCTGCATCCTCAGGAGGTGGAGAGTGCCCCTGGGTGCTGCCCACAAAGTCCAGTGCTGTATCACTGTCCAGACACAGAAATGAGATCTTCCTTCCTCTCTGCAGTGCGGTTGTAAGCCATGGCCAGAGGCAGGTACCCGGCTCACTGTCCCACAGCAGCAGCCTGAAAGTCCTTGACACCATGTGGGGTGCTTCACATGTATGCCTTAAAGCAACTCAGCCTATGCAGCAGCATTCATGTAGTGCACCACAACAGAAATCTCCACCTGCAGAGGCATGGCGCCTCCTACTCCCTGCTCAGACTTCCCCTGCGCCGAGAGCAGAGCCAGTCCCTGTGTTCCTTGCAGACCCGACTCCCACCTCACACCTTCCTGCTGCTGGGATAATAAATACCTCACTCTTGAGCACAGTGCGCACTCAGGCTGCTCTCCCGCTCCCCGACAGCACGTCCAGGGGCAGCAGATTGGCAGGTTGCTGGAGGAGCTGAATCTCACAGGCTGGCAGGCAGCCAGCCCACCATGGCCTCCTGCCACCATCCCCTGCATCTCACAGGGCCAGCCTGCCAGACACGTCCCCCTGTCACGTGACAGACCACTGGGTTGTCTCACATGCTAGAAGAGATTTGAGAGATCTGCCTCATCACTGAGAGGCCTGCACAGGGTTTCTTTTCATGTCCTCACCCAGACGAGGGTTTAGAGGGGCTGGCAGGTAAACTTCCTCCTGGTTTTGGTCCAGAATTGGTGCCCAGAGTACTGCAGATTACTTCAGCTCTTCATCTCCCCTTCTTTCAGGTGGGGATACTCTGTGTTCACTCTTGTTTGTGTTTCGCAATCCTCTGCCAACATCACTGGGGCAGAGACGTTCCCTTCCTGTTCCCCGGTGTTGCAGAAAGGCATACAGCCCAGAAGAGCCCAGGATCTGCACTGACTCATCCATGGGGACATCAGTATGGGTGAGCTCCTGCCAAATTTGGCTACAGAAAGCCAGTGGTTCTTCATGCCTGAGATGTCTGTTGTCACTGGCTGGTCTGAAAGTCTTTTACCTGAAAGCTGTGTCCCCACATGTCAAACTGCTACTTCCAGCCCCACTGCCCTGGCATGTCTCCAGTCCCAGATTTCACAGTGGGAAAAAGCACAGAGCCTCTCCTTCCAAGCAGCTCTGGTGCCTGGTGCCACTTGCAGCCCCACAAACCCAAAAGTTGGCTCTGATGGCCTTGGTGAAGAAGAGAGTGCTGTTTTTTCCTCAAGAGTGGGCTATCTGCCATGAACCACAGATTGAAATCATGGTGAAGACTGGGGCTGCCCATACATCTGCATGTTCAGATGCATCCTCTTTTTCTATACATAAATATCTCTAGTTGGACCTTTTTTGATTTTTTTTGTTGTTTAAGCTTTGTAGATTTCTCATGGTTTTCTGAATATCTGGTTGGCCCATCAGGTCAAAACCCCCTTGCTACGCTGCAGCATGTCTCAGAGTCTGAGACAGGTGCCCTGGAGTCACCCTGGGATAACTGGGAAAGGCAGCACCCAACTCACATTGTTGTGCAAATGCACTGTTCTAAACCAGCCACATGAAGTAAGTCCGATGCACAGACCTATTGTGTGTGTACTGCCTGATTTATATAAATGTCAATCTAAAATGCAAAGAATAACTGTACAGGACACATGACGCGTGTCTAATGATACTTCCTGGAAGTACCATACCTAACTTCCACCATGAACTTACTGTGCATCTGTCTGCAAAATGTTGGACAGAAATATGGGAGCCCTAAGGAGACTTTGCTGCGAATGTATTATTTAAGCCTACTCAGTCAGTTCTTAATGTGTTGCCATCCATAGTAACGGGTCACATTAAGTTTGCACATGGTAGTTGCATGATCTCTTTGATTCCTCAAGATTATGTCCCAGCTTTGTTCAGAGCACAAGTTCTGACACTGCTCAGTGCTGTTGTGGCCACTTCTACTCATGTAGTGCACACCGTACATACTAAGGCTACTCATCTAATTTCCTCATGATCCCACCGCACAAGATTTAAACCCCACAGCTACAGTGGCTTAGATGGAATTATTCCAGACATAGCTGAATATAATTTTCAGTAGAATCTGGCCTTTATTTTAACTGCATTTAGCCCTTGACTATGTTTCAAGTATGCTTCATCTTCCACAGACATTTAAAATGTATCTGTATTTGCACACTGTTGTAGTAAGTGCAGCCCAGAAGCTGCTCTGATCAGCCGGGCAGAATGCGTGGATGGAAGACAAGGTCTTTTTGATGGCTGGACTGAAGTTGAGACATGTGCCTCTACTGGATAACCATCTGAGTCTGAATCTTGCCCTTTTTAGCAAGCTTTGAGCATATAAAAAATTTCTTGCAAAAACAACACCTGAAAAAAATCCTTCCCATTTTAAGGGTAATTGTCCAGAGTGTTCATTTATTATAGAAAGTCCCACCAGACCATGCATAGGCTCTGAAGAAAAGGCCCAGGGCAGCACAGTGGACTGAGAGGAAAGCCTGAGAGTTTGTCAGAGCTCTTGTAAGAGTGGCTTTGTTACTCCTTCCTCACTGAGCACCCTGTGAGCTCTGCAGGATTTGAAAGACTCTGCGGACTCTGTGTAATGAAAGCACCAGTGTCACTGCAGCACCCTCATCAGGCACGTGAGGCTTTCCCCAGGGCCTTGAGAAGCCCCTTTCCTGACTGTTTTGTTTTGCCAAAGCTCTGCCTGTACTGAAGGGGTTACTTTCTCATACAATCTAACAGTGGGGCTGACTTGGCTGGAACAGACATTAACTTCCACAGTAAATCTGGCAGGAGCTGGTAATTACAGAAAAAGCAGCCAGGGGTCATGGCCAGCCAATGCTCTGGAGTAACAGAGCAGAAAACCAAAACAGAGGGGGAAGGGAAATCATATTCATCATAGTCTTAGGGCTGAGGTCGGTCTCCTCCAAACTATCAGGAGCCTGTCGTCAATTGTTATGTTTAGAAGGAGCCTCTGGAAGATGAGGTAATAATAATGTTAAACATTAACTTGTTAGTGCTCCTGCTGCACTGGAAATTCACCTCCACCCCAGCACAGCTGGGAAGGAGGAATGAACACTCCCTGGACACAGCCGGGAATACGGATTGCTAATTGCATTCCTGCATTTGTCCCATTGCTGGCAGATTTCTAGCACTAACATGCAACCCAAAGGTTCCTGCTTGGTGGGTCCTGCGCTCTTCCCCGAAGTCCTGCATTGCTTCAAAGTCCTTCAGCACACACCTCTCCCCTTGCCACCCTCTGGACAATGGAGATCTGCCTGCCTGCAGCACTGCCTCGGAGCTGGCAGAGAGAACACACCTACAGCTCCTCTACTGGGTGGCACAGGCTCACCTATGGAGCAGGAGCAAGCGTCCTGATAAAGGCTGGGAGAAAAGACTGGAAGTGTTACAGCTCCTCACAGCTCAGCACTCCTTACACCTTTCCTTACATTAGTGGCTGCCCTGTAGCTGTGCCTGTAAGCAGGCTAACGCTACCTGGGAGCCCATCCATGAAGGAGTGAGGTCATGGCAGGATGGGAAGGGCTGTAAAATGAAAAGCAACTAACAAGTAAAATGGTTACCTTGCCACTGGAGAAGCTAGCAGCTTCTCATTTGTGGTCTTTTGGGCTTCTGCTTAGGCTCTCGCATGCACACAAATCATGACACCGTCCTGCTGAGAGACGCCATTCCTGGACACAGTTGCCTGGATTAAACAGACAACATTGCAGAAACACAGAGAGGAAAATGGGGCTTTATCCCTGGCTGTGCTGCAACTTGGCATGTACCTTCCAATGGTTGCCTGGCCTCACTCAGCCTTTCTGTAAATGGAGGGTATAAAACCTGCCTTAAAGATGTACTGAGGCTTAAATAATCCACCATTACAGAATGTTGCTGTTATCTCCAGAAGATGAGAGCCACTAAAATACAAAATTCAACTATCAGTGGTAATATGCAAGAACTTGGGGTCTAATGCACAGAAAACATGGATTAACTGATGTAGGTGGAGCTGGCCTCCAGAAAAAGTCATTGGCACATGTTGTCCCACATGCTCTGTACACTGTGGGCTCACTTGCACAGCAGCCCTATTCTACTTCAAGGGACAAGACCCTTGCCAGCTGCTGCAGAGGGGAGGCCAGAACAAGAGACCCTTTTCTACCAGGCCAGCGTCCCAGCTCAGGCTGAGTGATCTTGGATAACACTGGAGAAATGGTTTGCTTACTCGTTAAATGACTAACGAGGTGGCCCCTATCTGCCTCTCTGCCTGTCAGGCAGTGCTCAGTGGAGCAGAGATGCAGCAGGGTGAGTGGCCACTGCTATTAGACAGAGTGGGCTACTGGCTGGCCTGGCTCAGAGAAGAGAGGGCAGGAGCTGTGCATGACAGCCCACAGCCAGCTGCTGCTCAGAGCAGAACTTCATCTGCTGACACCAACCCACTGATTGTATCCCGATACAGTTTAATCTAAAGTAGTGCTGGTGTTGCAGTAATCCCATAGACAGTGTGCAGGGTAGTAGAACAGACATCTGTAAGCAGATAGAACACAGTAAAGTGTAAATTTGGGCATTTTCACACACAGAACGTCTTCTACTCACCCCACTGTGTCTCATCTTTGCATTCATGAAAAACCTATAAAAATGGGGGGAAAAAGCAACAGTGGGCTCAGACTGTTCTTTATCTGCCAGTAGCCACTCACTGTCATGCTTCACACAGCACTTTGCAGGTCACACTATTTCAACTCTCACATCTGCTTTAGCCATCTGACACACAAACAAGTATCAGTTTAATTCATGACTACGTATAGAGGGAGCCTTGGTAGCTGCTTGACACAAGATGACAGGTAACCAGCGCATGTCTTTGCTTACAGCACATTTGATTCAGCCATTGGGACATAGCTTATGGTGAGCAGCATGAGCGAGAGGTAGCCCTTGCACTGGTGGGTTGGATTTGCAGCTGGGTAATAACCAAGTCATGGCCTCGGACAATGATGCACTTGTATTTCCAGGCTGCTTGGCAGACTGTGGTGATTGCCTGAGGCTGGGGCTCTGGCTCCTTTTCCTTGTGTTATTGGTCAAATAAGAACTGAGAACTACAAATATCTTTTCTCAGGAGATTTCTAGCTCAGTTTTTGCAAGCCTAAGGTGTTAACGTAAGCTTCAGGTTTTCACACAAATTCTGAAGCTGAACTTCAGCCTGCTTCTGTTCAGGTGCAAGCCATGCTGTTCATGGACAACATGAGCCCATGCTGCTGCAGCCTTGGACTCACTGGTGCTTTGCCACTCAGTCTTTGAGGAGGCCAGTGGACAGCAGCATAGGTGGACGTGCTCTGGGGCAGTCTGAGGGAAGCCAGTGTTGTGACTGCCCACACAGCTCTCTGACGTCTAGGCACAGTTCCTCCTACGTAGCATTAGGAGGCATAGTTTCCTAGAATTAACTATCTCCAGAATAAAAGTTCCAGGTGTGGAGCTCTCCGAGGAGGGCCAAACCAAGTGCCACTTGAACTTTCTAAACCATAAAACGTAAGGACATGCAAAAATAATATCCCAGGAATCTTCAGATGTGGGAACATTCTTACTTTAAATACACGTGCAATTTTCTCTAACCTCAGTGTCGTGATTCAGCATTTCTAAAGTAAATAATTTGCAATAACAAAAGCAAGAAACTAAGAGGTTTGTGTGGGATCAAGGTAAAAATGAATTTTGCAATGTGAGAGAGATGAAAGGTAGATTATCATGAAAACAGGACATCTTGATCCTACCACTAAGGAAAAGCTGAATCCTCCACCACAAAACCTAGTCTGAGTCAATGTTTAATGAACCGAGCATTGCTCACAAAAACTCAGCTCTGAGCTCTTTTTTCAGCTAATAAAAACAGTGCTGATATTTTTATATTGAGTTAATGGTCTTGAAGAAGAGCCACAAAATTGTACTTTGCTGTACAAACTCCTACAGAAAAGAAGTAAATCTGGAGGGTATGAAAATGTTTCTGAATGCACTGTTTGCTTAACCCAACCTTCCTACCCTCCCCCCTCCTTCTTCTTTCCCTCCAACATGAGCACCTAAACCCACTCGTGTACTTGTTGGGAATTATGAGGTCTGTTCTCAGGGTTGCAGCATTTTACAGTATGATTCAAAGAAAAGTAGGGACCATCCTGCGCTCTCGTGTTTGCCAGCTCTACTGACACTGAGGAGGAGGATGCCAACATAGCTTAAATCTCAGCAGACCATTACAGAGCTGGCTCAGTGTTTCTATCCACATTTTAAAGCTGGAGAAACACATTCAAAGGCAGGACCTTGACAGTACCAGTGTGCTTTTACAAAACAGATTGAACTGCCCTAGAGTTAGCAAGATGAGCCCTGTCATAGGCAAGTCTTCTTTCCAGGCAGCAGCGTCCCAAAGACAGTTGGAAAGTCCCCCTGTCTCCAGCCATACCCCAGCAGTGCTAACATTGTTGCTCCAGTATTATCAAGAAGGGATTTCTATGAAAATGTTGTCCAGGTGGGGTAGAGCTTAAGTGTACAGGACCAGCATACAGGTTAGTGTCAGAATCAGGAAAGGTAGTGAAATGTCTATCTCCTTGCAGTTAAGGATGTGTGTAGACAATTGGGCTAGGAGATGGTCATCACCTCTTATGAGGAAAGTGAAAAGGAGAGGCCTCTTGAAGAGCATTAGTGTTTTTATTGCAGAGCGATATTACAAAAGATTGCACAGTGGAACGTGTTCCAGAATCAGGAGGGAACTCAAACCTAAATCTTTTGATTCCTTTTGCATCTGGAAACAAGTCACACAGCAGGATCCACTGCAGGTCCTAGTGCTGGAAAACAATGGAGATAAATGGTACAAGAAGGTTTTTCTCCTATAAAAACAGCACACTTTTTTCTAACGTGAAATTGTTTTCACACGAGGCCTCTCCCTGACACTAACAGAGGGACCATGACAGGATGAGGAATGAGTAGATGTGGCATATGATATGAAGGTGGAATTCAGCAGTCGATTGAAGAGAAGTTGATCTAAATTATACTACACTTTACTACTGCCTGACCCTTTTTATTACCCTTTGACTGGGCTTTCTGAATGCTTCCAACAGATTTCCATACTTAGACTGCAGTATTTCAGATACCTGCAACTGTAAAACTCGGTAAGGAACAGCCTGAGAGCTTGACTCCCTCACCTTGAACCTCCTTGGATGTGGTCAGGGCGTAGCCAGTCACTGATGTGTGAAAGCCAGCATTTGCTTGCTCACTCATTTGCTTTCAACCTCCACCCCCCATAGCCATTGAAATGTTGCTTTTGGCAAGAACTAGGGCACAGGGGAGAGACAATTACCACGAGCACTCATTGTTTGCAGAAAGTTTTTCTTAATGCTTTAGAAAAAACAGAAAAGGTTCAGGTTGAAAGATCAGCTGACTTCTTTGTTTTCTTTGGAATGAGAGATTCAAACCCTTCAGAAAATGTTTTATTAGTTCTTCTGAATTTCACTTTCTGCAGAGGTTTTCTCTCCAGGCAATGTTTAGAGGCACCAGCAAGGAATGCCCATGCTCATCGAGCTGAAGGTGATTTAAGGAGAAGGACAAAATCTGCACCTTGGCTAATGGAAAGCAATTCTTTGCTTCAGATGTCATTATGAAAGAAAGAAAAAAAAGCTTGCTGAGGAAGAAGGAGCTTGGGGAGTGAACAAAGAACTGTGGAGTTTACCTTAGCCCTGGACAGCATTAATTGGAAGACCCTTCCATTTGACCCAACAATCAGCTACTCATACAAGGAGCAGTTACAGTCTCACACAAATATAACTAATGTTTGTAGGACAGGTCTGCACAGGTGGCATTTCAGCATTTCGGACTCCGTGGAGTGGGGCTGGTTGGCAAGGGCACAATGGTGGCCTGGTAAGGCGATGTGGCAGCAAGCTGGCACCGAGCAAATCGGGGCTCCGGCTATGCCTGAGTAACCCCCTTTCTCCTTGTGGAAAAACACAGAAAATGAGATTCCTCTCCTTTGTGAAGGGCTTTCAAACCTGATGACAAAAGGCAGTATTCAGAGCTGGAAACTATTATTGGTTTTTTCTGGGGGCATTCAGTCCAGGACAGGTTGGGGATTCAGCAGTAAAAG
>WEIS01044971.1:26952-44632 GCA_013389965.1 Todus mexicanus
CTGTGTTTTCACCAGATGGGAATTTTGGTCGGCTACCTCTGTTTGGGATGGCAGTTTGATCCTGAGGAATAAACCAATGGATTACAAACCAGAGCAGTGTGAGTTTTGGAGATAGGCACCCTACGTGAATATGAGCTACAAAAACAGAGTCCTGACCCTCTCCTCAGGCAGGGAACCAATGCCCTGGCAGCTCCGTGAGTGCTCTGAGTCTGTTACCTAATCTCCAGCTGTGGGCTCCACACTGTGCCAAGTCTTCTTTGGCTCTGTCTAGTAATAATCGTTTCTGGAGTCCCGCCAGGGCTTCCTGCCAGTTCCAGTCACACTCTGCTAATGCGAGAGGCAGAGTTTATTAATTCATCGCCAAGGCCCATTGTCTGGGACACTGCCTGGCTGTTTATTTACTCCAATATGGTCTGTATTTACTCAGACAGAGCAAGCGAGGGGACTTTGTTTAACGTTGCAAGACCTTCTGCTGGAGGAGACATGTGACCTTATGCAGAACTTCAGACAAACGTTCAGAGCTCAGGAAGAACCTTTTTTTTTTTTTAAAGCGTGGCCTCAAATAACACTGGTAGCCAGTATTGACAAACTCTAGCAAAGTGTAATAAAGGAAACGAAAACATAATAAGAGTTCTCATTTGAAATACATTTTCAAGAGTTTGGAAGATAAAAGGAGAAAAACAAGCATGTACCCCTGGACTGAGGCCACAAGATAGGGATTTGCAGTGAAGGGAAAGGGCTTTGCTTAAAGAAAGGGACAAGTCAAGACATGTTAATCTGAGGCCACCCGCCCCTTTCCACTGACCGCCTTCAGCCTGTGGCTGCAATTGGAGAGGAGAAGAGGCTTCTGCAGAGGGCATGCAATGTCACCTGATGGCAGCATGCTGGCTGTGATATGAAAGGGCACACAAGGAGACCAGCTATGAAGACCGGTAAAGCTTTGCTCATCAAGAGAGTATTTTTTCCCAGGCACTGCTGCTGTACGGGCATAACCCTCAGTATGAATTTCTGTTGGAGTAAAGGCATCTTTGGCTAGTACACCTGAAGATGAAGATTAAATATAATGTTTTTTTCAGCAATAATACCTATTTAAGGAAGTCCTGCCTTCTTGTCCTTGCTCTCACCTTTGTGCTGTTCTCAGTTGCACCTTCATTTGTTGTGAAATTGTGCTGTAGATTGAATCTTTGCAAGGATCTCAGTTTAGGAAAGAAAAAAATTAGAGACAAACTTTTGTTCCCCATAACATACAATATTTGTGATCCTGGCTAAAGCACCTTCGTGTGCATGCTTAGTGGGTAAGATCAGTCCAGAGAAAGGCTACTATATTATTTTAATTCTACCGGTTTATTTAATGTGAAAGAAATCGTACATGCGTGTATGCGTCTATACAAACATACACTATTTACATGCGTGTGTGTATTTACAGAAGCAATCCCCTTGGGAGTGGGGGGGTAGGGAAAAATACGGCAATCTGAGCAGTGCATGCTTTTGTCTGGCTTGTTTTAAGTCAGATCCTCAATGCTATTGTAACATGGTTTTGTATTTAATTTCCTGTGTTTGTAACTCAAGCCAACTTCCAGTGTTGCTTGTGTGAGTGTTTGTTTGGGTTTCTCTGAGGGCCTTTCTTTTGTTGGAAAGTGTGAGGATTTTAACATAGCTGTTAACACCACACTAAAACCCATGATCTTGTTTTAATTGGGGCAACTGCTAAAACACCCTTCTGTTTGCAGAGGGCGTGGCGCTGGTTCCCTGGCCAGCATCACCATCTCCACACACTGGCCCTGCCTCCCTCTGGGGACACCATACAGCGAACCCCCAGGGGAGGTTTTATTCCCATTATGCACCAATATGAAAGGCCGTTATGTCTGCAGAACAGCCCCAAGCCCAGGCTGTGCCTGATGAAGCAGGTGGATTTAGTTCCTGCAGCTCCAGAAATTTTCTTACCTTTCCTGGACATGCTCCCGCCTCTGCAGGGAGATGAGCAGGATGCACTACACTGGCCACCCATGCCACTGTGTCATGCCTTCATGCAAACCAACTAAATGTGCTCCATTGTCAAGCCAGTGGGTCAGAGCCCGTGATCTGCATGCTTTTCTTTTTGGCCTGGCCAGTGAAGCATCTCTAAGCATGAACAAGGCTACTGCCTGCTCCCTGCTGCCTCACGTCAATCCCCAGCTGGCACTGCACATCTTATGCAGGGACAATGGACCTCATAGTATTGATGATGGCACCAGTCTCGGGACATCACATTTGCTGGGAGGTGTGTCGGGGTGGTTTCTGTGGCTGCCAGCTGACCACCATGATGGCTTCTCTTTGGGTGATGCACTGGCTTGATCCCATTGCTCTGTCATACCACAGCCGGACTGTGGCACAGCCACCCCTGCAGCCAGATTAGTGATTTTTCCATGCTTTGGGGGCCTGGGGCTGGTATTCCCCAGTGATTTATTTGGAGTAGCATGTGAATCCTAGAGGATGTGTAATCTTATGTTGACCATTGGGACTCATTTGTGTATTTTATTAGCTAATTTTTAAACACTGACCTAGAGCTCTGGATCCATTTTAAAATAATCCAAATTATAAATAAACAGACTGCCTAGCATGGGCTTGGAACAATAAATCAGGAGGAAAACAATTAAACACAACAGAAAAAATTGGTCTTGAGAGAAAACAGACACTGAAAGAAGAAAAGGCACACCAACATATATTCTAGGGGGAGAAGTAGAAATAGTACAAAACCGGAAGAAAAAAGGAAAAAAAAAGGTAAAGAAACTTCACATGCTTTAAAAAAATATATAGGGATTCAGGCAATAAATAACACAGCATTAGCACAAGCATCTCTGTTAGGCTTAATTACAACAGATTCATCTTAATGACAAATCAATCCTCTACACAGCTCTTAATATTCACCTTCCCTGCTTGTACCTGCTAACTGAGCCCCAGTGTAATAAGAAGATTCTGGACACATATCACATTAAAGATGACACACAGCTGAGCTTAACCCTCCTCACTGGGGTGGTGAGGGCAGCCCTACGGTAGGGGTGGAAGGTGGTCTAGGTAGCAAAGGCAGCTGGGCATCCATGGAGAGGAGCAATGAATCACTTGCCTCCTGTGCAAGTAGCCCAGGCTGTTTGCTGCGGACAGGGGAGGGAAAAAGCAAGGTGGCTTTTTGAATAGCCAGCTGATCTTTATTACCTCCAAGTTTGGTGACACAGGCAACAACATTTTGTTGGCACTTCAGGAAACATGCTTAGCAGCGTGGTGGGCAATAGCCATTTGTTGCCACTCCAGCCCATTCACTCACAGACCTGAAATGTCATACCTATATGTGGTCTGCTTATTCTGTATCGTCTCTCTGGCAGCAGCCAGCATTTCTTTTTCCAAAAGATGCAAGAAATCTTTTGCAGTAATCTGTCCTGGGGAAAACTGCTTCTCTGTTGCCAATAGCAAGAGTTTGATTTATGTTCTTTATATCACAACTCTTCTTTAATTTAATGTTGAAAGTCAATGTTCTTGCACAGAACCATCTAGCTTCACTTACTCAGCCTTGGATGCAGTGATATGGTGATCAGTCCCACTGGTTGATTACATACTGCATCTGAAAAATAAAGGCAGGGCTTAGAAGGCCCAGCATACCACTGGACCAGCAGCAGAGTGGTGAAAATGGACTGCCACCACAGCAGTGAAGGGAGCGAAGTCACCACCATCCCTTCTGAGACACATATGCTCACAGCAGATCTGTAGACATGATACCGAACTCCAGGCATTTTGTCAGACTAGGTGAGTCAGAAAGCACAGGACATCCCGCGTGTCCCGACCAGGACTGGCATTTTCAAAGTATTCATCAAGTTCCTTGTAAATGAGCACAGAGGACCAGAAGGGGGCCTGGCGGCTGTACTGGGCCATAATTCACTAAATTTATGAGTCCTGTGATTTAAGTGGGCTACAGCACTGTCTTCCTTCAGTTTTCTGTCTCTTCCCCTCTTGCAGGAAGAAAGGTTGACATATCCAGCTGCACTAAGCTCCAAGGATGAGTCCAACTCTCCAGAGACCCACAGCAACTCCAGCTCACCCTGCCCCAAAGCTCCAGGCTTACATCAGGGAATGATTTAATGCATGCACTGAGTACAGCACATAACCTGCAGCCTTTCCCCAGGACCCTAAAACAAGTACTCCTTCCCCTTGATAGCACAACATGTATACCTCAGTGAGAGTAGTGAGCATCACCACCATTTTCCCATCTTGGGTCCACTGCACTGCAGGAAAAGCTCCAAGCTGGGCTCAGTAAGAAGGAGGGGCTCTAAGACCCTTTTCCAGCAGTACACGGCTTGTCCTATGTATGACAGAGCCTTTCTGTATGCTGGTCCCACAGCTACATGTACTCTGAAGCATGTTCCTCCTGGCTCATTTTCCTAACTTTCCTGCATGGGCTAGTGGGTTTACCTGGCCGAGGCTCATTTCCATGCCTTCCACCAGCAGCACCTCTGAGCCTTCCCTCTGCAGTCAGGGATTTTCCCAGCTTCCTGAGAAGAAGCAGCTTGTTTCTCCCAGCTTTATTAAGGAAACTGAAATCCCAGTATGTTTCCAGGTGTAAGAACAGCCATTTCAGGGAAACATACACTTTTGTGCCTTAGATCATACCTGACAGGGATGTGAAGCAGTCATTTGCCCATTTCCCAGGCACTCAAGCCATGAGACAACACTTCCCTCCTCCACCCACCCTGCCCAGCCTCTGCGCACAGGCTGAAGGTTGTGTTTTCAGGCTGGGGAAGCAGCATCCCAGTAGTAGATAAGGGGCCCAATGATTTGCTCTGAATGATAGGAATTATACTGAAGTGCCAAAGCTTCAATTTAAGTAGTCCGTCTGAAGTCCTTAAATTAGATGGCATTAATTGTGTCCTAAATACCATTTGTTAACCACTTTGGGATCCCTCCTGCATTTCCATGAGCTGTATGGTATAGCTGGCTTTCCCAAATGTTTAACCAGCAGAAGTGATGGTATCTGCAGTTTTGAGGCTCAAAAGCACTTGGCAGGCTGAAGGACAAAAGTTTGAAGGACAAACTGTGCGCACAGTGCATTCGTGGTTGCTTCCGCCTGGGAAGCAGTGACCTGCCTGTCCCAGCCCATTGCAGCATCTTGGAGCATCAAAGCATGAATAGCAACGATCTGCATCAAGGAGCACTTTCCATCATATCTACAGGGTATTCATGTCTGACTATCTCTGAACCCCACCATACAATGTGCATTTAACATATTAAATAATTACAAAGGGAGGCTTGAAGTAAGTGTTCTCAGACACCAGAGGCATGCCTATGCTACAATCTAAGGCTGACCAAAGACTATGTAGCTCTGCAAGAGCTTTAATTACCTAGCTCAGTGTCTACGTTTAGGGTTCCAGGGCAAATCCCACGGGATAGATTAAGGGAAAAAGGGATATACAGAGAGGTATAGGGAAGGGATATACAGATATATAGGTGTATACAAAACACGATCTCGGATGGTGACGGATTTTCCCACACCATGTGGAAGCAGGGCCGGCCACCCCTGGAACAAGCAGTGAGCAGCTGACACACGAGCAGGAAGGCAAAAAGGGAAGACCCAGTTTCTTGTCCCCTCATATAGGGTAAGGCAGGAAAGGGAAGGGAATACCTGTATCACCTGACACCCCAAAGGTCCTTAGTGCTGCTGCCCCTTCCCCTGTTAACTCTCAAACTACCACACTCAGGTACTGATAATGTAGTGCAGATTAGCTGCTCAAATATTTAGTTTTCTCGGGCCATTTTTCCATCCTAGGCTGAGTCTCACATTGCTACAAGTAGAATTCTAGTTCTGGCATACCCTGTCTAAACAAGCTGTACTCCACCATCTTCCTGGAACAGAAAGGCTACTCTGCCTTTCACTTAGACATCAATGATTGGAAGCTGGATACCATGGGAGCAAGTGCAATGCAGTCTAGAAGCCCCGCTATGCCAACAAGCACTTCCCATTATCTCTTTCTTTCCTGGTCATGCTCCATAAGAACCTCGGGTGAAGTTTCATGAAAGGCAACCATAGGCAGGCTACTCTTTCCGTCTTTGGCCTTGTGGATAGTTGGATATCTCTTCCTCCAGCATGATGCACCTGAGGCCTTCCATGGGTGCTGCATGTATGGCCAGCATGTTGTTTGCAGGTGTATGTGCAGGCTGAGGGACTATGGACCCAGCACCATCTTGCTGAATGAATTGCTGAAGCAGCTCTTGCACAAGGACCAGGGTGTTGCGGGCGGCAAATGCAGAGGGTGCAGCTCTGCAGTGGGACAGTTGGTGAAGAAAAAACTGCTGCTTCAGCATTCACAGATCAAACCAGAGTAATAAATAACTACTTTAGAGGGTTGAACTGGGGACTCCGAATACCTGTAACACGATAATGTTTGGAAATGAACAGCTTCTGGAAGCACTGAGTAAACAGATCACTAGGTTCAGTGACTTCATATATTAGAGCGACTAAAAATCACACATTACAGAATGAGGAGGAGCCAGAATCTGCTCCTTGCTGACAACCAATCAAACGCCAACATGGCAACGCGAGCTTCACACTAGTGAGGACTCAATACCATGCCTTTCAGAGTGGCCTCTGATCACCTGCTATAGCTTTATCTTCCTAGAAGAGAGGCTTGGGGCTTATTTTTCTGTGTCTCCAGCGACCTTTGCCAAGGATCCAACTACCTCAGTTTTATTGCAGTGAGAAGCAGTTATTTGCTGGGTCAGCTTTAGATCCCTGGCTTCTCTATGAATCTCTCACTGGGCTACTTTTATTCTCAAAGAGCCTTCTAAATAACATAAACAGTTTCAAGCCAAAAGGGAATTACGCTGTCCAGGCAGCTGTGGTTTATTTGAGTCAAGGTGGGGGCACTAATGTGTATTTGGCCATTCGAAATCACAATTCTTTCAACGACTTCTAAATCTCAGCTTCATCATTCCTACAGAAACAGTGTCTGGTAACTATTCCAACAGCTTAACTATTTAATTGCTGGAATTGGTTTCCTCTTTCCCTGCCTTTGTGTATGCATTTCTTTCTCCCAACAGCTAAAAAAAAAAAAAAGCATGCACATAATTTATCCCCCACCCAGGATCAATATGACAAAACTTATAATTTTCATGCAGTAAAGAACTTGGATGTTAAAAAGCTGAGTGCAAGAATATTTCTTTGAAAAGTTGATGTTTCTATGCTGCTATCATTTCTCCAACTAATATTTCCTTCTGTTCTCTAAATTTTCTTTCCTTAAAGCTTTTATTTTGTGGCCCTGCCAAGTTGTCTATATTTTCTTAAGTTCTCATTTTCTTTGGCACATGTTTCTTACTTATAGTTACAGTAACTTAAAAAAAAAGAAAGAAAAGATTTTGCACTGAGCCCAATTTCCAGTCTGTAATCTTTTTTTTTTAATATTGCTTTATCACCCTCTTTATTCACATGTTTCTGCTTGCTGCAAGTTTACCTCCTAGGTTTGGAAACTATTAATTCGCTTTGTTTTCAGAACTCTGAAAAAAGAACTAAATAAGCATCATCCTGGCCTGATGCCTTTTATAAATTTCTGTTTGGTGTGCAAAGGCTTAATTTGTGCTTGTTCTTGCTGGTTGCTCAGGGTGCTGCATCTCTTCGCTCTTACACCTCACTCTGTTTTTTACAGCACCAGCATTTCTGTTTTACTCTGTCTTTTCTTTCCCTTCTCCCCAATATAAGTTGGGTGTAGGTGTGTGTCTCATGAACACATAAGGTTGATTACTGCAACAGATGCCAAGCTTTCTGGGAGAACTGATCGCTGCTTAGCACAGTACTGAATTAGGTATTTGGTGCACCAGATTAGACAGAAAGGTGTTTTGTGACTCAAGATTTTTTGGGGGCTACACAAGCATTCCCTGCTCATGCAGGAAGGAACAGAACAACAGTATTGGAAAAACACCAGTGAAAGTAGTGCTCCTTTCTTATGGAGCGTTAACATTATTAATGAGATGAATGGCCAAATATTTAATTTATCATAGTCCTAAGAGCAGAAATTTTACCCAAAACACTTTCTAAAGTATTCTGAATCTTCACAATACTATGAAGCAATAAGCATTTTTCAGTCATTATTTACAGAGATAAAGTGAGTCATCAACATGTTATTGCCCAGACTTCCAAAACAAGTTCATACTTTGTGCATTGAGTTCTTCATGTGCTTGCCATAATTGCAGTCTTAATCACAGTGAAGATACACACGCGTATGTGGGAGGCATAGTGAGGGACACTCTCATTTCCCTGAAAACCCTGTGCTGATGGCAGAGCTGGGAAGAACCTTGGCATCCAGCTCCCTCAGGCCTCACAGAAGACCTGAGCTGCCTTTGCTAGTATAATCTACAGCCAGGACTTGTAGAAGAAGACTTTGCTTGTATCAGTCTCTTTTAGCACGTAGGGAAAAGTAGTGACAAGAGAGTAGGAAAAGTAAGAGACTGCAGAGTGCCCCAGTCAACACAAGACCTTGCTGCACCTTTGAAACCAAAGTATGCAAGGAACACCTCTTTGCTCCTGGTACATTTCAGATGTACATCACAGCTTTTTCTAGCAACTGAAACTTCAGAGCTGCTGGCTTTCAGATGCTGTGTTTTCACTCCTGGTGGGAGGAGTGGTGCTCATAAAGCCTACTCCAGGCTTGTTTACTTTCTGTCAGAAAGAGCTGCTCCTGTTAGGAAGTCTCTCCCCATCAGCCAATCTCAAGTGTTTTCAGTAAGCTTTTCTGGTCAAGAAATATTGGGAAACAGGTCCAAAAGCCAGAGGTAAATCAAATTGTTCTACCTAAAAGCAAAGGATTTTTGTCTCCATTTCAATATCTTTTGCTCTGGTGATGAAGGATTTTTTTCAATTTTTACATGTACTTTTACCATCTTGCTTGCTTGAACTGCTGCAGAGACAAGGAGATTCTACGCTCCCAGCCAGGAATTACTTAGCAAAAGCATCTCTTTTCATAGATAAAGCAGGAAATCCCTTTAGGGTTGGGTTAGAAAAAGGTGGTGAAGCGTAAAGAGAAGGCAGACATACCCAGCAAAGACCTCCAAGGTGAATTCGCCTTGGCTGCAAGCCTGCAATACAAAGCTGTGCTCTGATGAAATCTATTTGAGTGTGGTACCTTTAAATGTTTTTTGAGTCAAACATCCTTAAGCCATTTTCCTCGTGGTGTTTTTTCTGTACATATTCAATGCCCTGCAAACAAAGACCAAATCCCAGTATGTAAGAGATTTGTGAGGGCACTTAAGAAGCATATCTCAGGAGATAGCACGGGGAGCTGCGGTGCTCTCTCCTGGACAGATATGCTTTGGTGGCTCTTGCAGGAAGAGTTACAGTGACTGTGCAGTGCTCTTCCTGAGAAAACCAGGTTTCTGGTATATTCAGAGATCTTGATGGGGAGTGAAAGCTTTTGATAACTCTATAGGAACTTGGCGTCCGTGCGTTTTCTCTCTCTCTAGATAGTCTTGGCAGCCACTCCAAGTCTATTTTAAACAAAGTCACTGATTTCTGGAGAGATGGAAAGCACATGAAGGGCACAATGAAAAGCAAGCAGAAAACCTGACTGCAGGACAGGGCAAAACAAGAGTGATAAAGAACACTCTTCTGGCAGGTAGGCAGGCAGCGCAAAGCCCCCTTCTCCTCACACTACCACACCAGGACTTCTCACTACGTTGCTGTCATGGGTCCTGCCCCAAATTCCAGAGCTTTTCCCTGCTGAGCTCCCCTCCCCTTGCTGGTGACACATGCTTCATGTCCCTTGTTCTGAGCACCCCAATGCTGCTGGTGGCAGGAGATGGCAGTTGTGGCAGAAAAAGGGAGCAGGAGACACAAACAGCAATGCAAAGGCCATGTCCATTACAAAAGCTCTGGTACTCACACCAAAAATAAGTTATCTACAAAGAATGTAATTATGGTCAAAGCCATATATCTGACCTAGGGCCAAGAAAGACTTGTTTATAACTGTCAGTACATAGAGAGATGAACCTGTAATTTATGTATGCTGAAACATTATAATTTTTGATCCAGAAGTCTCCTTTCCTGTTAAAAAACTTGGTAACTAAGCCTTGGTCACTTGGATCATGTGAGATATCCATGCAAATCCTTTTACTAAGCTCAGTTTAAAACATTGTGTATGTGTGTTGTGCAACCAGTGGGACATGTCTTGGCTCAGTGACCTGTCCTGGGTTGCATCCCTCCTGCCCCTAATATGAAGTACTTCATTGGGCTGTGCACCAGGGAAATCCAACAAGCCAATAACACAGACAAGCAACTAACATGGCCTCACATCTGTCTTTAGGTCCTGCCTACGCAATCCATATGATCAGCTGCCTCCGTTGTTTCCCGTATGCTCCGAAGATTGCTCTTACATGCTGGGTAGTCTGTTTGCACTGTAACCTCTCTGGGATAGGGAGGATATCTGTGCTTTGTTTTGGAATGTACTCAGCTTGCTCTCAAGCATTCAATAGGCAGTCAAGAAATGATTCAGATGGAGAAGCAGAAACATAACTTGCCTGGGCTTGACAGCATTTCTTTATCAGTTCTTTGTTCAAATCCAATTAGGCTGGCAATGACCAAAAGTAGTGACTGTCTGGAGAGTGTTTGGTAACCCCCAAAAGCTGTTGCAGTTTTGCTATTTTGGTGCAATTCTTTCAGGAGATGTCCATAATTTTTTAAAAAAATAAATAAAAATCTATCACATCTGCTACTGGTTGGTATCCTTAGAAGCCATCCCAAAAGACAGATCAAGGACTGAATAAGCATGAAAACTTTGGAGAGAGGATTAGATGAAGGATAAGATATATTAGGTTTGGCAACACTATAGCCTACCACAAATTTAAAAATTCTGAGTCACTCAAAAAAAACCCCAAACAAAACCTACAATAAAAAACAAGACTAGAAAATGCTTTTAAAAATCCTTTCTCTCTTTTGTTCTGCCTTTCCATTTCTAGTTCTACCTGCCCAAGGTCCCTGACAGTTTACTAACATTGCCGACAATCCAAAATCTCTTGCAAGTGAGACAGCTTTGTTGAAAATCAAACATCAGAAATCTTCCTGCTATTCTTGGCTCTAGGAGCAGATTGTGGTCTAGTGGTTGCAAGAATCATGGCCAGTTGAAACACACCCATGTTTGGGTCATCTGCAAGACATGAACCATGGATGTCTGGCTGCAAGAGCATGAATTTCCAACCTTAGGGCTAACGAATCAGATCCTAACACAGAAGTAGGAACAAGGTCAAATTGTTTCACAAAGTTCTCTTGCAGAAGGGTGACAACATGGATTGTAGAAGGTCCTAATTTGGGATTTGGTTTTGAAAGGCTATGTAACAAGTAGCTGAGACATAGTTCTGTGAATTAGAGAGCTGAGTCCTGTTCCAAGCTTTTCTCAAAGTGTTCTCAAGTCTTCTAGCTGCAAAGTGGACCATTAATCCTCCAAAGCCTTAATATAGGGCTCAGCATGCTGAAAGACATCTCAGTCAGCATAGGTGCTGTAACTGAAACTATGGGTGATGATGCCTAGGCCTATGACTTTAAGTAATTGATTCCCCCTTGAATAGTCAGGAAGTAAAAATTGTATTATCGTCATGGAAATTTCTGCAGTAAGGGACAAAACCACATTCCTTATCACATCTGACAACACTGTGGTAGCACAAGGAGGTTTGTGCTTGAGCTGTCTCTGTTATGTTTACTTGAAGATAAACAGAAGTCTCTCAACTTCCCAGTGAGACTCCCACTCTTCATTAAGGAAAAAAAAATAAAAGGTAGGGCACCTTTCTTTAAATGTTTTAAGGGCGCAGATTCTAAAATGAGCAAGTAATGACCCATTTTTAAATCCACCACTCAGGGCATGCTTTTACTCTATATAGAGGACACATTCCTCTACCTCCTCCGGTAAACATACAGAAAAGTGTTGAACTTTTCAGTACAGCAAATTAATCACTAGTTGGTAAGACGAAGAAGTGCTCTGGACAAGTGCCAACCCTCAAAAAATGAGACATTAGAAAACATATCACAGACAAAGAAGTGCAATGCACAGAATTAATGTCTCATTATAGAACTGTGTCTATTCTGAGATCAACAAAATGCACTACTCTGTTTTACACAGTGATGAGCAAGTAGAAGCACAAAGACAAAAGAATGTTAACATGCTAACTCTGAACTCCGTGATACCCAACTTTTAGGTGACTGGCTGCTCCATTGGCTCCATCACCCTGAGCCAGGCACCTGAGCCACCCCTCAGGCACTGTAAGAAGCAGCAGTTGTTAAGAGCATAGGCCACCCATCAGGGAATCATCTGAGAGGGCTACTGAGGAACAAAGAAAATGAGAGGTGTGTCCAATAAAACACTTCTCTCCAGACTTTGAATAGGTCACAATGAAGCCTCCCTCAATATGGTTCAAAGACTGAACCCTCAAATCCAGCTGAGTGTAAATAGGAAGAGGAACACAGATATTACTTTCACGCCATGCCCTAGGATGGTTGTATGCACTCTCCCTGCTCTCTTGTCCCCAAAATATTTAAGTGTTGTAGCTTCAACAGGAGGAGTTTAGAGCAACCCATCCTGACCAGTCACATGTATAGGGCACTCCTCTGCGAGTAGAGCACCAGGCTCAGATCCCATCTGGCGGCAGACAGTATGCCTGGATGAGTGCTTAAATGTGAGCAGAGAATTACCCTCCCCTACATCTCTTGTGTACTCTGCTTTGGTGGCGTGCTCTGAAACAGGCTGCCCCAACAGACATCTCAAATGAGAGAGGCATAAAAGCATCAGCTTAGTCGATCACATGGGACTTCAGCATAAGATTGGTCCTGACACATTCAGTACCTCTGGCAGAATTTTAGGCTTTTGGACAACTTCAATGTGAAAAGCCCTTCCAGCATTAGGCAGCGGCTGGGTGAGACTGCGGGTGTGGACTTCAATATCAAAAGGGACAGGTAAGCGCCTATGCCCCTTGCTACATCTAATTTTGCGCCTCATGTTACAAGAGAGCTTAACAACTAGGAGTCATAATTTCCTTCCCATCTTCCTCCTTTTTCTGTCATATCCACTCTGATGAAGTGCCAAATTAGTTGACTGATTTCAAGCACCTTTAACTAAGATCACAGAACAGTGGGATATTAGCAATTGCGACCCACACCTATCATGTCAAGGAGAGATCTGTTGTAGATATGGGCTGTGGTAACCCCCCTCCTGCAAGAAAAATTCACCCAGGACAACTTCACGGGTGGCTGGTGCAAAGACAGGTCTTCTGCTTCGGATCTCTTTGAAAGGGCAAGTGAATTACTGCAGTGGGAGTAAGGATGGTTGTTTCTCTGGGTGAGGCTACCTGAAGGAGAAGTGCCCAGTTCAGGTGGAGACATAAGGACCACATAATGTCAGCTGAAAATAGGAGCTTACATCATCAAACATTTATTTCTCTAATAAAGCCTTAGTTGTATTTTTTCATGTTTGGGCACAACTCAAAGCACTGTTTGGTTTCCCCTGTTACCTGTTCCCAAGAACTGTGACTCACGGTTATACAGTGAAGGAAACGCAAGGAAATGCTTTACTACATCTGACTTTGCAGCAACAAATGTCATGCTGTTGTTACTAGTGTAGCCCCAGGTAGGGATATTGCTGTGCAGCGACACAGCTGTGGCTGCCAGATGGGCAGTACTTCGGTGGTGGAGCCAGGACATACGTACCAAACCATCATGCTGGAGCCTCAGTTCTGAATCCCACAGGCTGCTGGCCCCACTGGGGGAGCCTGTGCCAGCAGGCATAAGTACAGGGCAGCTCCAAAATCCTGAAAAATATCCTGAGTTAATACATCTTCGTTTTAATTTTGGACCCTCACTGAAGTCTTTGGTGATCCCAGGCAGAAAAAGGATTAGGGTAGCAGTGAAAGGGCTAACCGAGCCTTTTCGCACCATGCTGGCTCCAGGGATATAAGCTTGCACCAAGAGGGAAGGCAGTTTCCCCCAAAGCTGGCTGCATCTATATTGAAGTCAGCGTGAGTTTTTGCCAAGCAGTTCAGTGAGCTCTGAGGTGCATTAGTTATAGAAATGACTTTGATAAGGTTTCCTTGCAAAGTGACACAAGGACATGCAACTAGGGTATTGGAATATAATTAAGAGAGAAAGAAGTTAGGATGCATATGGGGGAATCCCTTTTGTCAATGAGATTTATTAGTAGGTACAACAGACTCCCAAGGGAAGTAGTAGAATGGCATTCACTTGGGATATTTAAAATTAGACTAATGAAAGTGCCAGCAAACATTCTATAGGGAGCGTGCTTGCACTGACAAGCAAAATGAGCTCTGTGACCTCATCCTGTCAGAGGAAGGCTGTGTGCAAGTGCTGGGGAGACCAGGCAAGCTGGCTGCTGGATGCAGAGCCCTGGGCTTCCCTGCGCAAAGGGGAGTGGTGCAGGGAGCACCTGCAAACTGCCACCCCGGATTTGGAAATAATGGTCAAGGTCACAGGGAAGACTCAAAGCAAAATCCTGAAATCTGTTTTATAATAATAGCATCTCAGCAACTTCTTGCCAAATGATGAAAGGAAAAGGGGAGTGCAGAAGATGACCACGGGGTGTCAGAGCAGCTGCCCTCCCCCAGGACTGCTCTGCCTCCAGCAGCACCTGCTAAGACCCAGCCAGGAGCACAGCAGCCCCTCATGGAAAACTGCACCTTACTCATAGCATGCTCTTCAGCCAGTTGCGCTTGCAGAGAAGTAAACCTGACTCCAGCTTGGCAGCCTGTTTCAGCCATCTGAAAAAAAGTTGCCCTACACTGTGAATTAATATTTCTGCCCCTTTCCCTCCTGCTCCCAAACCTGTCACTGCTCACCCTGTTTCCTATGGGCTGGTGGTCTCCTTAAGAAGAGCTATCCTCTTAACTAGCATCCCACTTAGCAGTGGTGGTAGTAAGGCTGGTAGCAAAGGCATCCAAAAATGGGAATTTCTCAGCATTGTGGGTGATCCCGCTGTTCTACACTCACTGCTGGTGTAGCTGAGAGTCGTGGTCCAGGCTGATCACTATGACCAGCACTGAAGTGTTAATGTAAGCCTCACTCACCTACCTATGCCCTTGTTGTCTTGGTTTGAGTTGGCATGTCCCATAACCACAGTGGACTGCTACAACAAATCATCTACAGTAACTAAAATAGGTGATGAAACAAAATGATTGAAATGAGCCATTTCTTTACAGATTCCATTACCTTTTCTCAGCTATTTATTTCTGTTGAAATTTTTGCAAAACCTCATAGTATTATAAGAAGTCAAGCCTCATTGTCCTCTTATTAAGAGCTAACTGTCTCCATGAAAACATAGTTTCATGACTATTGCTGTCGTGATTTGAGCAGGAGACATAAACAAGGTCATCTCCAGCCATAGTGGGTGGATGTTTAGTTTATAGCACTGAGGTTAAGAGTGAAAGCGTGTGACTAAGAGCAGAAAACAGAGGAGCCTTTGTATACATCAAGAGCTCTGAGGCGAAACACAGAGAAGGAGAATGCTGACACAGACTTTAATGGAGAAAGGAGTCCATTATGAATGTTACAGAGAACATAATTCATTTAAGAGGAATCAAGATTTGAAGGACTTATAGAGGGGAATATGAATACTGAGATCAATGCATCATGCCTGGTGGTTTGTTGTCAGACTCCATACATGTGTTAGGGTACCACAGATCACGTCAGGTGGAAGACAGCTCACTGCCAGAAATTATTGTCTGCTCTTTGTTAGATTCCTGTTGGAAACAGGTTTCTTTCATTTCAAGCCTTTCAACAGGAACCAGCGATATGCGCAATGAAGTAATTGCAGTTCTTGCATTTTAACACCCATCTCCCCAAACTGTCAAAAATTGCTTTCAGGACACTTTTTCTTTCCCAAACCCCATCTCTCCATAAACAAAATGCGGGGGTGGGGCAAAAGGAGGAAATGGGGCTGGATTATTTCTGAATTTCTGAGGTATGAGTGCACAAGAAGAAAGCTGGTTAGTAGAGCTGCTTCCAAGCTTACATATACGTTGCAGAGTCTAAGGACCGGCACATTTACTACACTGTAATACAATGTTATTAGTGCTTGAAAAATATTCCCCAATCCATATACTATAGCAGCTTCTAAACTTCATCAGCCAGAGCCATGAAAATAGAGTGCTGTGTGCAGTAGCTTGCGCAACCAAAGAACTTTCTCATCCTCAGAGTGCTTTATTATTTTTAACGAGACAGACTGAGCACTTCTTGATAAACATTTTTTCCTTGAAGCAGTAATCCTACTTAAACTTTTTACCTTGTCCCTATAGCATTCCACTAGGAAGTTAATAACAAAACTAATTTTCTCTTGAAGTGCTAGTCATGTTAATACAGACAGTGAGGGGCATGTTGTGATTGTCATGAAAGGGGCCATGGCTGGAAATAAATTGAAAATACCCTGTTAGTATGCAGGCTTAGTATTTTAAGAAGAAAGTTTTTCTGAATTACATTTTCTAGGATATCCAGTTTCTTTCAAACTACCAAAAAACCAAAAAGAAGTATTAATGTCTGCTGTAGTAGGAACGTTCCAGCCTGTAGTGTTTGTTCCTGATACTGAACCTTGACAATGCTTCCATGTACGTTGAAAAAGCTTTGCCATGGCTGGATGATAGCAGGTCATAATAGACTCAAACCAAAAAGCCAAGATTAATCCAGGAGATCTCAGAGGAAGGGAAGCCGTTCATACATCTGTGCACTTGCCTTTGCTTTCAGCAAGGTGCAGTGCATCCTGCTGCTTTGGCAAATGCTTCTGGGGTAGCATTGCAAACCGTCCATTTTTAAAAGCCATTCTTCTCTTTGATACAAGAATTATTAAAGCTTGTAAGAGTGAGAGCTTAATTAATGGTGAGAATTTAACCACATGAGAATGAGGAAATTCAGAGCCAATCCCCCCATCTAAGTCAATCTCACTTCTGTTCCCTCGTATCATAGTGTTACAACAGGCTCTTTCACGGTCACATGAGGTTGGCCAGGGGACACACTTCTCACTAGATCTAATACAATGAAAAGAAAAACTGTCTTTTTCCCCCTGTGGTCTTAGATGCACATGTAGCTTTTCATACCACACACATCATGTGTTCTTGGAATGAAAGACCCTTTTGTAACATGCACACACCAGCCGAGGCAACTTAACATCGGGTAGGATTGTTAACTGGATTCCCTAAGGCCTCCCATGAACACTGTACCAGCAGCATTGCACTGGAGGAGGAATAGGGTTGAAGGAATTTGACCAGCTACACTATAAATAATCTGTGATACACACATCACCATTTCTGCTCCACCCAGGTTAACTATTGTTACTGAGTGGAGGTAGTTTTTCCCCTAAAGGAGCAGAGTAAAACTTTAAGCACAGGCCCGATGTTTACTAAAACATGTGTCTTGCTGTTGCTTGGGATGGCCAAGACATTCTCATGTCTGTTTGAGGGAGTCATTACCACTTTAAAAGCCCTCAAACCCTCTCAAAGCCATGGCCACCTTCCTCCATTGCCTTTGTCAGAAGACCACGGAGAAACATATTTCCCTAGTAGGATTACCAAGCAATGAGTCTTTATTCTCAAGGCCTGAGTGCCTTTGAATGTACTTGTGTAGGCAGTAGATAAGCAGCCATCAATCAAAGCTTACATTTTGCAAATTTGGAGGACGCAGCGCACTTAT
>WEIS01044972.1:4252-22356 GCA_013389965.1 Todus mexicanus
CTCTGCACGGCCTCCAGCTTCCTCTTGCCGATTTTATTGCGGCACAGGAACTTGAGGGAGGAGAGCTCGCTGTCCGACAAGCTCAGGGAGAAGGAGTGCAGCAGGGTGAGGAAGGGATCCATGGCGCCCAGGCCTACCCCGCCACCACCGCCAGGCCAGACGCGGAAAAGCCGCCGGAGTCCCGCCCCCACCCTCAGGGCGGGGGTTGTTTGCACAAAGCGATTTCCTGAGAAGCCGGAGAGTGTGGGGAAGGGAGGGGAGAGGAGACAAACCCCGACCCGACCCGACCTGGCCTGACCCGGCCCCGGCCCGACCCCGGCGCCGCCGCGATGGCGGAGCTCCGGCCGCCACCCGGAAGTGACGTAACGGCAACGGCGGCGGCGCGCGGGTCCCCCGCACCTTCCCGCCACAAGATGGCGGTTGATCCTCTGCCCTTCCCCTGAGGGGGTGATCGGGTTGGGGGAGCTGCTCAACAGCCCTGGGAGGGGAGCGGGCTTAGGATCATAGAATCTTTGAGGTTGGGAAAGATCCTTGGGATCATCGAGTCCAACCATCAACCCTACTCTGCAAAGTTCACCCCTAAACCATCTCCCCCAACACCGCATCTAAACGCTCTTTGAACACGTCCAGGGATGGGGATTCTACCCCCTCCCTCGGGGGCCTATTCCAGGAGCTGGCTACTCTTGCTGTAAAAAAATTTCTCCTAATACCTAGTCTAAACCTACCCTGTTACCTGCTTATTAAACCTCTTCTGTTCTTGTTCTGTTCTTCTAAGTTGGGAGAACTGTCAGTTTGCATTTAATACAGAATTAGTAAGCGTCTCGTTAGGGTTAATTTTGGCGTGTGGTTTTTTTTTGGTGGTGGTGAAAGAGGAAAAGGAGAGCGGTGCAAGGATGAAAGGACTTGCTCACCAAATCACAGAATCACAGCATTATTGAGGCTGGAAAAAACCTCTGAGATTATCAAGTCCAGCCTATGACCTAACACCACAACATCAGCTAAATTGTGCCTGCTAAGTGCCGCATCCAATCTTTTCTTAAAAACCTCCAGGGATGGTGACTCCACCACCTCCCTGGGCAGTCCAGAGCAATAAAAGCCACATAGAAGAGTTTAGGTTGGAGACTGAGTCCAGCGCTACCAGGGCACCATTACCCCGTGTCCCTCAGCACCACATCTCCACAGCTTGGAAACCGTGGGTCATGGGGACTCCACCCCTGCTTTGGGCAGCCTGGGCCAGGCCTGGGGATCTGTTTCTGTAAAGAAATTTTTCGTGCTATTCAACATAAATCACCCCTGATGCAAGGAGTGAAAGCCCTACTCCCAAAAGGGATACTATTCTTCCTTGGCTGCTGCCCAAGTAAAAAAGCCTCAGCTGCCTCTGGAGACCCCCCCAACCTTCCCCTGGAAACACAGACAGGGCTTGCAGCCTGGGCTTTGTTCCTGACAAGAATTAATCGTGACATCAAATGTCTCCTGACCTTTAAAAAGGGAAGAAACAGGGCAAACGTTAAGTCCCTGTAGTTTTAATGGCAATTTTTATACAAGGTGAAAGGTGGTGAACTTTTCGTAAAAGGGAAAGTTCAAGTTCATCCCGTTGTTTTGTAGGTCCCTGGAGTTCAGAAAAAATGTAAGGGTTTTTCTTCACAGTTCAGACATCTTGTTCCTTGAACACCAGCGCGTTGATTCTTCAGGCAACCCCATTCCTAAATAGTTTCCAGCACAGCCTTTATTATGGTTGCAACATTCTCTAGGCCTATGGTCCTTGACTAAGAAGACTGTCGTCTCAGATACATGAGCTTAAGCATTATCACTTTCCTCATCTCCTTCTCCAGTCTCACATTCCAACGTGAGGAACAACTCCTACTCCCAAAACATTTCTAAAACTCCCACAGGTACAAGCCATCCTTAGATAAAACCACAAGATGTTCAGGATCCTGTTTGAGCCTGATACATGGAGCTGGTCTTATACGCAATCAAGAAAGCCGATATATGGAACTGGCTGCACAAACAAAGCCCATCTCTGCACCCAGACACACCACAATATAAGGAAATGCATATTTCAAACTAAATACAGGATTTGTTTCCCAGGGTGCATGAACATTGGACAGCCTCATCTCCTCCAAGTAGTGATTCCTTTAGAATAATTTTCCTGTGCTATAACACTAGCAATATTTTATTTGATTTTAAACCAGATAATCCCAAAATTCACAGTAAATTGGGAATTTCCATCAGCCTCTTTTTTATTTCCACCTCCTCATGCTCCTCATCCAGGAAGGATGACAGGGCATCTAATCATTCCCACACTCAAAAGCAGCCAACATTAATAAAAAGGGTGGTGTGATGCGAAGGAGATATTTGCAGCGTGTGGATTAGTTTAGAAAGCAGATGCAAGCCCCGGTAACAATATAAGAAGTACAAAAGCCAGTTAAATAAAATCTCATATTAATTAAGCCAAGGAAGGCGACTACAGAACAAGAGGAACCAAATCACACGGTGCATAGCTTGTGTCTCTGCCAAATTCAGAGACAAATCTACGTGAGGGAAGCCTGAATCCGTGTAATTTATACCTTTAGTCTCTATCCCTTGACATGCAATTGGAAGATTTTAATGGGTTCGCAGGAACTCAGCGGCCAGATTCACCACTCAAGTACCAGAAGACATGAAAGGGATTCCATCCATCAGTGTAATTCTAAAGGTGGCTGAATTAGTAACAAACACGGAGCTGAAAGATACAAATCATCACTTAATTAAGATCTAAATCATCGCTTAAATGCTTTCAACTCACTCCTAATGCCTGGCGCAGTGATTTAGTAGCCCCTTTTATTATGTCTGAATCTGACCCATTAACTCTACTTCGACACGTTCACAGATGAACTTATCCAAGCAGCTTGCTCTTCTCCACTTATTCCTTTGAAAGCAGATCACGGGGCTTTGGTGAACAAAGTATTTGCCAAGGTCAGCCGCTCCACATCAGAATAAAACTGAACAGAAATGATTGATCAGACCTGCTCGGATTTCAGTGGAAGTTTCCCAGGAATTTAAGTGCTGTGAATGATCCAGTTCCTGACCAAATAATTTAGCCAAATAATTTAGAGGTTTCGTGAGGCAAGACGAGTCCTCGCAAAATACTGCAGAGGGAGCTCGAAGCCTGGGAGTGTTTCAGACTGAGCCTTTTGGCTTCATGGTCTTTGCTGGAGAAGCAGGGCAGAGAGAGCAAAAAAAGACTCATTTCTGAGTGCCCTCAGTGACAGATTTTTTTGTTTGCTTGCTTGCTTTCTTACTACCACAGTGAATAAACTGATTTCGGTGCAATTTCTTAGTATACTCGTTCAATGCCTCTCATCCATCGCTTGCAAAAACCTAAACTTCACATTTTCAGCACAGAAAAGACAGTTTCTGCATTTGCTTTTGTGGATGAATTGGTCCACGTTTCTTTTGTCAGTTATTACCTCCCTGTTGCTGTAATGTGGAAAGAAGTGCTCTAGTAAAGAAACTGTTTGTGAAGAGACTTAGGATCCTAGGAGAAAACTGTCCATGACAAAAGGGCCTATAAAAAATGTCAAATGATGGTGGGTTGAAAGGGAGCAAATTAGAAGCAGAGTGTGGGAAAAGTAAATAAGTATTGGAAAGCAAGTGAACTCCAGCATGAATAGGTTGTATACAGAGAAAAGATCTAGTCAAGTAACAACAACAAGCAAGAAGTTGTTAACAGATGCTTGAACTTAATATTGAAACAGAAGAAGTGTTGATATAATTCTGTTGATGTAGTTCTGTTGTGTTATTGTTGGCGGGAGAAGTTAGTTTAACTTTAGGGGAAGGGTAAATTGTCTACTTTTGTTTATTTTCTCTAGCTAAAAACCTCTGACTTGACTTTTTACCTATTTTTATAGTGAATTTTCATCATACCATCCAAGTATGAAATCATTCAGACAAACATTTCACATGTCAATAAAGCGACGTGTATATATTAGACCGGCACATTTTGTTCCTCTCAAGTGTATTTGTGACTTGAGCTCTGCAACATCGATTTTGCACTTGATAAAACAGAGGAACAGAGAAGACAGAAAGCGAGGGTTGTCTGCACAGGAATGTCATTGTGAAATAAGCCAGGGAGGAAAGAAAAAAACTTCCCCAAATAGTAGTAAATGATCATGAGAGCTCTTTTTTGGCCCTTTGTATTTTTGAGTCTCTTCAGTCCTCGCTGGAACTAGATTAAACTGACCTGGGCAGCACTAGAAGTGTCCACTCTTTGAGGGTTACCTTAGAATCGCCATGTGAGGTGGTTATTTCCTACTGAAGATACAGAGAAGCCAAATCTCAGGTTAGCTCACGCTGAGGCATGTTTTCTACAGTCCCGCACAGAGGTACCGTCGTGGGTCTTAAGGCAAAATACCTCCTGTAGGATGGTGAAGAGCTACTGGATGGAAGTAATTTCTGAGTCCAACACTTGCTCCAATCCATTGACTCTGAACTCTATACTGGGACCATGTTCCCTTGCACAGTGGTGAGCTCTGCAACTGGTTCAGAAAGAAGCAAATGAAGTTAAGATACAAGCTAGGTGTTGCTATTCATCCAGCGAAAAAATCCAGTGGTTCTGAAAGCCAATACCAATTAATTTCTGAAGAGCATGGAAATGTGCTCTTTATTTTCATTGCCAGTTCCCAAGCCCAATAAAAACAGGAGGAGGTAAATACTTACCACAGATTTATTTTCTTGGACAGAAAATTAAACGGAGGTGTTTTTCTTCACTCTCCTTCTTTGCATTAGAAAATATAGTTATTGCCTGCGACACAGCATTGCGGCTGAAAAAGTAGCAGCAGAGATATTTTTTTTTTGCCTGAGAATATTCCATCTCTAATCTCTTCTGCATTAGCAGACTCTGCTTCGGACCTGGTCATTGTCACAGAAGTGGTGTGAAAAATGTAACCTTTTCCCCAGCCATGTTTCTGCGGAACGGCCTCTTCGCAAAGCAATAAATATTTTGATGTCTAAATGTCTCCCAGAGTTACCAAAATTTTGCTTTACTAAATATAAATGAATGAGCCTGGCCATACTTGCTTGATTTCTGAGTTCAGCTCGAGTGTTTCGAGCTTGCTACAGTGACTGGAGGTAACAACAAACCAAGAGCATCCCTAAAATACAGTTCCTAAAAACAGTATTACCTTAGATATGTGACTGGCAGGAGAATATCCCATTAGAGGAAAGATCAGTAGATTTTTGTTCTTCCCATCAAGAATGTGCCAATACACTATTTTCTATCTGAGTCATCATTTCACCGTCACTGAACTTGGAATGTGTAAGGGTTTTTTTCAGATCTGATTAAAGGGAGTGCCCTGCCTTCACAAACACAGTACAGTTATTATCCGGAGAGCTCGTTTCCTTTTAAAACGTGCCTAGTTTTATCCAGCCGTGAAGTGACACAGGATATGACTAGGTTAGTTACTCAGAGGGATTTAGATATCATAACTAAGAAAGTAAATCTGGCTTCGTCATCCCCCCTTCCCTTGATTCTTGGAAGGGGGAAATATTATTTTCCGCTCTCTGAAGAAACACTTTAATTCGAGCTAGTCTGTGGCGTTGTGGTCAGAACCGGAGGAAAAAAAATAGTATTAGGCCACAGTTTGGAGTCATTTTCATACACAAACATAATGGAAACTTGTTGCATTTGTTCCCAGACATGAAAAGCCTGTGAAGGAGCATGACTTACTGAGAGAAGAATGGATTCGCCTAATACAACATACAGCGTTTATGTATTTTCCTGTCTACTTCAGAAGAAGAAAAGAAGTTACACACTCACAGCTTTGTCTGCCTACCCTCAAAAATTTAATGTGTTGCACTTTCTTTTCTCTTGAGATGCTCTTGTTCAGAGATGCAACCAAAATGAAATGACTTGCAACACAAGGCCAGCCCCAAGCTCACCCTCTCCATATAAACGTATGGCTTTGCTCTTCTTCACCAAGTTTGGAGCGAGGCTTTTTAAAGCAGGAATAAGTAGCCTGTATTGCATCATTGCCAAGTACCTGAACCTGGAAGTGATTAACTGTCATTTCTTGTCTACAAGAAGACCCAGAGGTGATGACCAGCTTAGCTCTACATCTCTCTTTGGTCACAGTCAGAAGTCAAGCATCGTGAAGATGCAGAGAAATTTCATTTCAGAAGTAAAATTCAAGGAGACAAAGTGAAGAGGTTTAGTAGAATTTTTTAGTAGAATTTCAGAACTGACTTTTGGTTTTGCTCTTTCAAACCAGGAAGAAGATGTAGCTGAAATTCACATTAATTTACTCTCAGGACTTTCACTGTTCCTTCCCTCCTCCCAACTCCTCAGTGCCTGAGTAGGGTAAAATACTTAAATAACTCTAGAAGTTTGGCCCAGAATCCATCAGACCAGAGCCATGTCGTAATGCACACCATCACTTGCTGACCCGAGAGGTCATGCAGTAAACCTAGAGTGGTCTAGCCTGCTAAGATTTGGCTTCCCCACTTAAGGGTTAATTACTTGTAATCACCTACCTTCTTTACCTGCAGATGTATTTGAAAGATTAACACATGAAGAAATGTGAGCTGCTCATCTAATTACATGCTCCTACCAGGACGGATGGGAATTCCACGCTTGTGAGTGCTCTGCCGTGGTGGTGCCATCTCGGTCCAAAGCAGGCAGCACTGGCAGGTCAGCCACTTAACTGCACATCATCTTCGGCACCAGAGAGACTTACCTGCTACGGAACCGAAAGGCTTGTACCGACTGTGACCCAACTTCAATGTTGGAAGCTGTGTGAGAGTTCATCCTCCCGAAAGCTATGATCTCAAAACCATCAACCTTGTGTAACTAAGTTCACATGACTGTGTCATGCCTTGGATTTGCGGAGCCCTTTACCTCATGGAAAATAGCACAGCAGCACACATAACCCTTCACTGCTCACACAACTCAACTGCATCAACATATTCTGGCTTTAGCTGACACTCTGGGTTCTAAAAGTACCGCAGAGTGAGCGGCACGAATTTTTATTGGAAGTGGAACCAATCATTCAATAAGCAATAGTTAGTTGCGTGCAAAGTGCGCTGCAGTCAAAGGGAGTCGAAGGAAATATTTTCTTTGGCTCCAGACAGCCTCGAATCAGGCGGCATGCGTGGTATTAAAAATGAAGGAAAGAGCTTAAAATGAAAAAGAAGCCACGTTAATAGTTAGGGTTTTTTCAGAAAGGCCTGTTGGGCTAAAAAAAGGAGGAGGTTAAAAAAAGAACGTTGCACTAAAAATGGCATATTGTGTTTGGTCATGGAATAAACAGTACTCAAACGTGCAAAGAATTGAACCAGAGTTTGAGTGGAATCCATATAAATTTTAAGACACGGTTTCTTCAGAGGCAGAAGGAAAAAAGTTGGTTACTCTGAAAACTTCATAGGAAAATAGAAATGGACTCAGGTGATCTATGAAACTTCAGGAGAGTTCAGACTCCTGGAGGTAGTAAGATGAAGAGTAAATTGGTTTATTATTGCTTATTGGAAATCACACCAGCCCCAAAGATCATTAACAGCTCAGGACCAGGGAGCACTGAGGGTTTAAAAATAGAAATGTGCCTGTGCCTTGACTTGAGACTTATTCACTCTTAAGCTATTTAAGACGGCAAAATATTTGCAAGACAGTATCTTAGAAACACAATGACATGGAAATCCAGACGATTCAGGCTCGTACGGTCAGCACAGGAGGGTGGGCATGATTCCTCCTCAATGCACCAGCTGACATTATGTCTGTGCCACAAGCTTCGGGGAACAAACAGCACCTTTTAGAAGGGGTTCAAAAATGGTCTGTGCAGCCACTTCCACCTGGGATCCTTCCGACTGTTGCTGGAATTTGCTCTTGGACTGAGTAAACCAGAATAGTGATGAAAAAACCTCTACCACAACCACAGTGCAAAACTCCTGGCAGGCATCACCTTATATCTAATAAGCTTGATCTACTACGAACTAACAAGCCCAAACCATTTATGAACTAGGCAGTGATTTACCTGCTTCTGGTTTTCATACCCAATATCTCAGAATGGAATTCCCACCTTCTAACTAAACTTCACTAGTTAGAGCACTAATATTCTCCATCTCTCTTCCTCGTTACAAGCCCATTTCAAATGTCTTAGTGAAGGCTCTTCCATGTTACGTTCTGCTAAACGTCCAAGACTGAAATCAGAAGAAAATGAAAGCTCTCAGGATAGGATCCATCACTTAATATTCAGGATCTGTGGTGCAGCCGCATCTACGTCTGTGCTAGAAGCCACACACAGAATCACAGAATGTTCAAAGTTGGAAGGGACCTCAAAAGATCATCTAGTCCAAGCCCCCTGCCAGAGCAGGATCACCTAGATCACAGACACATTTTAGGTGAGATTCACTTAATCCCAAGGTGCGTATCTAAAGCAGCTCAAACACAAGATTTGCCTTCGACGTTGTTAGGAAGATGTCTGCGATTTAGGTTGTCAATACCTGCAAGCAAATCTCAGTTCTGGCTTCTACTGTCTGAGTACACAAGGAGCATGGGAAAGGTCATCGCAGATCCAGTTTTAGGCAAACTGTAACAGGAATTTCGGTATTTCTCCAAATCTAACAGTTCTCAGAGCACGAGGAGGATTGGGAACACAACCTGTCCCACAGGAGATGCTCTTGCATATTTAAGTTTATTTCAAATAAGTGTCCAAAGGAAGGGAAAAAAAAAAAAAAAGAGAGAGAGAACTAAACCAGATTTAGTATATATTTGCTTTTCTTAAAAAATGATTCCATGAAAGAGTTTTATAGTTATCTAAGTCATAATACAGGGTTTTTTATATACAAAATTCCATTTCAAACGATTTACTGTACAAAAGAAAGTATAAGCAACTGTTACTACTTCATGATTTCAGCAAATAATGAAAAAAATCTGCTAAGTATGTGTTCAGGATATACTGCTACCATTTACAGGAATGTCAGTATTGAGTTGGGAATACTTTCCGATAAGTATTTACAGATTAAATCCCCTTGGAGGAAGTTCCCCTAAGATTTCTCCGCAGAACAGGTAGTTCACGTCTGGCTTACTCCTGGATCTTTTGGGCTACCAAGGAATGAGAGGAAGAACACTTTTTCAACAAGATGTACGGACAGAATTCTGCTTGATTTATTCCCACTCGCCATCCTATTGCAGTCCCTGGGCCTGATCTGGTAAACACTTATTACCAGGCGTTAACGCTTATTGTGTGAATAAATCAGGCAGGATTTGGCCCTACAGTCACAAGCTTTCATAAATGACAATTTTTTTTTTTAAAAATAGTGACATTCCTGCAAGTCAAAATACAACAGAAACAAGAGTTAACAAAATATAAGCCCTTTATTAATAAAAATCTTTGGTTGGATCAATATTTTAAATACGTTTCAAGGATATTTGGTTAATACCATTTTCTTTCTTCCACATAATTTCTTTTCTGGTACCTTCTTTGGACAGACTACAGAAAAATATCAAATTTATCACATACTTTAAAACAAATAAATATATCAAAAGCTAAATATGGCATTTTATTATTTTTTTTAAAGTTCTAGCATTAATTCTTTAAATTAGTTTGGCAAAGAAAATAAAGGAAAAGGAAAAAAGAAATAACTGATTTCTCTGGCAACCAGTCTTTTGACGTTTGGTTTTGTAACAAACCATACAGTAGTTAGACTTTAAAGAAATCTTTCGGGTTTATTTTATTTCTTTTTCAGTTTTATATTGGTAAATGCAAGTGCCACGGGCAAGACAAAGCAATAAAAGAAACGAGGTTAATTGCACCGATATTATTTGGAAGTGCAGTTTATCGTTGGACGAAGCAAAACTAAAATGGACTATGCTTAAAAAAAAGGGGTCGTACTGCTGGGATTTAGCTAGGCATCGTTAAGGAAGGATTGTAGACTTACACTTTAAGGAAGCTCCTTGTACAAAAGATAGAGTATTTTTAAGACAAAAGAAAAGTCCTGTAACTAACTGAAGGTCTGGTCCTGTAGCCCCAGTGCAGGCAAAACTTCCACTGAAGACAGTAAGTGGGACGTGGTTTGGATTTACTCCTCTAGCACAGCCTCTGGGAAATGCCATTCGACAGCAGAAAGTCTGCGGGAACAACTGGCTGTGAAAAAACGGGTGCAGACTCCTTCGTCCTGCAGAGGATAGAGGGCTACAGTGAAAAACCTGGCCGAGAAAGGGATGTGCTAAAACAACAGGCAAAAGATCATTTCCTCAGCAACATCAGAGTCCGAGTACTAGGCAGGGCAGTGGGAGTCACCGTAGCTCTACATGTGCTCGTTAATTCAGGGCATTTAACCAAATGCTCTGTGATCATCTCTACCTGCTGGGAGGATCTCCAAAATTGTGCTGCCGCTGCTGGGCCACGAGTGAGGAGCTGCTGGGGGACAGCTCAAACACAGCTGCTGATGCAAACCTGGGGCACTGAGGTAGCTTCATCCGCAGCAGTCACTCCTTGGTAAAAACCCCACTTTTCCAGACTCACTGTTGTGATGTTTCTGAAGAAAGCAGTGCCCCGGTGAAGGTCTCGGCCATGCAGCAGGTTGTCACCAGTGCCCCATGTACCTCTGTGACTCTAAAGCTGAGCAGGAGCTCTGCATGTTTCAGACCTGCAGGTTCACAGATATCTGCCAGCAGAGCTAAACCCGGTCCAGGAAAGCAAGTCAGCCTGGCAGGCTTTACGTGGTTCCTCCCCTGCCAAAAGGAACAGCAGGGCACACGCTAAAGCTGATTTTGCATATACGGTATCTAGTTACCCCATGGACCTTCAAGCCTGGGGTTCCAAAAATATTTTAAATTAGTATTATTATTATTATTTTAAATTTTACCTTTATTTAGTTAGTTAATGAATAGGCTAAGGTCGAATTCTCTGAGAATCTCTCTCTCAAGACATCCTAAGTACCTGCATTGATTAACGCACGCCAAGGTCAATCGTGTTATCTACCGATGAAATATAAAAATTCCCTGCATTACTGCTTGTGCAAAAGAAAAAAACAACGACGTTATCAGAAATCGACCGTGGTCCTCCACGTTTGTAAGAAGAGCATTTCTCACAAAGATGGGAGCAAAATGGCAGCACATCCTTCAACATGCACCAGGTTGTCCGTTCATCGAGTCCTGCCCTTTCCGCGATGGCTTGTGTTCAGTGGAATGCCCCGACATCCTCAGCTCCCTCCTCTTCTATACATCGAGAGGATATAAATGGCAGGAGGCCAAGCTCCCGCTGTGGCTCCTGGAGAGTCTGGGGCTGTGATTGTTACAGTTTTCACCGTTTTTCTTGTCCTTGTCTTTCCAGGTTTCTAGCATCTGCAGCTTGCCTTGCTCTTCTCTCATGAAGACCTCCACCATGAGAACTTTCTCTTTATGAATCTGCTGGCTAATGTCCTTGGGAATGTCTGGGATAATCCAGTCAACAAAGTCACTCATGAACATGACCAAGTTCTGTAAAGGAAATTGGGAGAAAAAGTCAGCAAGGTCAAATGAAAGGATTATAGGGGGCAGGGCCATTTTGGATGTAGGAAGCAAAAATGAAGGACAATATTTGAGTCGGGCTCAGCAACACGTCACAAACCTGATACCGAGCTAAATTCACCTCAACTTCTTGTTCACGCGAGAAGTAGAGAAGAACGGCAGGCACAGATCTCTCTGATTTACATACAAATGCTGTCACAGCCACAGAGAAACCCAAAGGAAATACTGCCACTGATAAATGGCTCCTGAGTTTTACATCAGAAAGGGAGGAGCAAATAGCAAGAGGTAAAATGATGACAAACTGGTAAATTACATTCCAGTGAAAAATGAAGGTCTTTCACAAAAAGATACAGATTTGGTCCAAAAAAGAAGGAGAATAAAAGTTTTGAAACGAGCATCACTCCGGTGATCAAATAATGTCACGTAGTGAAAAATGACAAGATTTTGTCTTGTTTAGATGTGAATTAAACTCCTAACTGGGAAAATTTTGGAAGTTTCATTTCTTGAGTAGGTCTAGAAATGATTTAGGGTGATAACTATCCCGCTGCAGTGAATCTCTTGATGCCCTACAGGAAAAATTGGTGGGACCTAATTATTATCAGCCTTGTGCTCTGCTGCTCGCTGAAGTCGTTAAGTTGCTTCTGCATCAAACCAGTTCAAGGCATCCCTGGGGCTGGATTTTTCTACTGGGGATTTACCTGGGCCTGGCTGGGTGGGAGGAAGAAGGTGAAGGAGGATGAGCAAATTTCTTTGGTTTTCCATGAAACAGCTAAGAAAAAAGGTATTGTCTTTGGCCTAGCAACTTATTTCTGAAGGTGGCTTGGCTTATGGAGCTGAAGAAATAGAACTCATTTTCTTTCTCATACAAAAAGCACCTGGATTATGACCTACCTGGAAAACTATCACAAATGCCAACCTTGCTGCCAAGACAGCCCAGAAATCCTTTGAAATGTCATATTTGTTTTCAGACCAGGGGGGTTCTCGATAATCTTTGTATCTGCAAAACAAGACTCAGTAAATCAGTGATTTCATTCAGAAATTTTAGCCCCATGAGGAATTAATACCAAGCAGTAAATTGAAGCTTTGAAAAGCAAGTTTGCTATTACAGTGTGATGCTGTATTAACCTCTCAGAAACAAGACACACCTGAAAGGCTCCCACAACCTTCACGTTTTGCTCAAAAATAAAGGGCTTCAAGCTCAATACCCTCTGATTAGTACATATAATATCAATTCTGCATAAAGATCATGTAAAAGCTAATATATTATGGAATTTTGGTTACTTTTTTTTCTTTCCTGTCAGAGTGCTTTTCCTATTTGGCAGCCATTCCAGTAGATTAATTTCCACTATTCAAATTTATGAAGAATAAAAATTTTAAATAATACAATTATAAGGGTGGGGGGTTTTCCTGGTCAGTTTGTGTAATTTTTTAGTATACCAAAGTAATTGTTCTTTTTCCCCCTTGTAACGTCTCTTCCCTCCTTGTCCCCCCTTTTCAGTTCTTCCCTCCCATTGTCCCCCTTTCAGTTTCGCTGTTCTAAGACCTTCCACTATTATATTTGGCCTTGGTCTCCAATTCTAAGCGTTCAAACATCTGTTTTGAAGATGATGGATATCTAAGGGAGCCTGGCAAGCATGCTGACCTAGCTTGCTTCATAAGCTGAAACACACAACGCTAATTTTCCTTTAAAAATTAAAAGAATGTGCAGAAATCGTTGCAGACATGCAAATTTCCTGCATGGTTATAGTTTAAATAGATCTTAAATTCCAGGGCAGGTAAGGATGCTACTACGCTCATCAGGAATTGCTATAGGACATATTCAGGTGTCGTGGTTGCTTAATATGTAAGCCAAGATGTTCAAAGCAATGGATCTACCTGATTGAAAAGGCTACCAAGGTGCAAAAAAAGGTACTAAAAACACAAGCCACCAGCCCCAGGAATGCCAAAGTTTGTCCCTTTCTTAGCTGTGCAAATACTTCTAGTTATGGTTCAAGAGAGTACCTGCATATCTGAACCTCGTAGCCAAGATCCATGGGGTCGTTGGGAGCTGTTCCTGCTTGAAAATCGCTGACATTAAAAGAGGATAGTGTATGGTTCACGAAGCCATGCATGGTGCCATTCTCACTGTACATATACAGGTACACGAGGCGTGGAATGAAGTCGGATGTGAATGAGATCACAAATGCCTAAGCCATAAGAGTAAAGAGTGAGCGCAGTATCCAGGCAGCGGTTACGTTCATCATATCCTCGAGTACGTCTTGCCCAAACAACTCACGCTATTCAGAGACTGCTTCAGAAATCAAGGGGGGAGCCTGCAGCCCACGGGGCCCTACAAGTGGAGTATCCGCTGCTGCAACAAGGGCGTATTAACTGCTTACTCTGCCAAGTTGCAGAATATTAGGTGGAGTAGCTCCACACTGGCTGAGATTTCTAACTTCTACGTGGATAACAACTTGAACTCCCCAGAGAATGAAGCGGCCGAACCCTCCCAGCACCAGGGGACAGCAAAACTCCTTCTGCTTCCCTGTCCCCCCGTCATGGCTTGTCCCTGATGCACTGTCTATATCCAATTGATGGATTTCCAAGTACTTTTCTGTTCCGCAAACAACTGAAAGGGAATTGACTCTTTACATTATCGTTGCATTGCACAAGGCCATTAATTGTATGTGTTTTGAACTCCATCAAGATAAAAGGATGAGCAGACCGAGCCAAGTTTTATTTTTATGGCCACAAAAAGAAATCATAATTGCGGTTTATTTAGTTATTTGAAAAGGTTTTCTAAAAATGTCATCCCCACAACGCACGACAGCCAATTCAGCTGAGCTCTTCATAACATCAGCCTTCCTAATTTATCATTATTATGAAACATTCTCACTGGCATAAATCTCATGTACATGTGGAACAAACACAGTACAAAATGTTTTACTTATTTTATGATAAAGGGATAGTACGTAGATCAAAGAGGGGGAAAATAACACTGGGTAATGACGAAGAGAGACTACAGGGAAGAAAGAGAAAGAAATAGAGAAATTATTTCCAAAGGAAAAGAGGAGAAACGGTAAAGACAAATTCAGGCAGCACATCAAATAACCAAAGAATGGTTTGGCCATAGCACAACAAACATCTGTGGCCAAAATGAAGGGATTTCCAGTCTGGATAAGGGTGAAAAAAATCAAGAGGGCCCATGGACACATGGCCATAAACCCTACACCACCTCTATTCTGCTGCATTGCAAAGAGGTTTTCACCTTGTCATTGAGCTTCTTTTTACTTCATCTTTCCCCAGGTAGGGTGCAATGAAGGTGATCACAGGGAGCCTACAAGAAAGCTGGGCAGGAGCTTTTTACAAGGGCTTGTAGCGATAGGACAAGGGGCAATGGCTTTAAGCTGGAAGAGGGGAGATCTAGATCAAATATTAGGAGGACATTTTTTACAGTGAGGGGTGTGAGACACTGGCCCAGGTTGCTCAGGGAAGCTGTGGCTGCTCCATCCCTGGATGTGTTCAAGGTCAAGTTGGATGGGACCTTGAGCAACCTGCTCTAGTGGGAGGTGTCCCTGCCCATGGCAGGGGGTTGGAATTAGATGATCTTTAAGGTCCCTTCCAACCCAAACCATCCTATGATTCTATGCCTGTGGATGTGCATTCATGTAGAATATTAGATAAGTACACAAATGAATATATTAAGGGGTGCTAAAATTTTCTAGAGGCTGGGGTGTTCACTGCTGAAGTAAACCAAAATATTCCCATGGATTTTTCAGAGCTGTGTGAGTGACAGCAATGCAGCCTGAGCCCAATTTCCAGCAGAGGGACACTGCACCCTGATGAGCTGAACTGATTCACACTCAGTTGGCTGCTGGACCCTAAAGAGTTTTTTGCATTGAAATTAAAAAATACTTCATCTTAGTGAGAGTATTTTAAAAGAGGAATAGTAAGCACCTGCGCTCTTATTTGTTGGAAGTGTTTTATGAAAACATTCTGGGAAAAAAACCCTGCAGCGACGACTACTATTTTATATTATTGCTCCTGTTATCACAGCTTTCAAATAAACACTGCAACCAATTCTCAAATATTTCAGAAAATGCCTCGGTCGTATATTTTCACTTGATTTTAAGGGATTCGTGCTGATATAAAACTAAAGGAGCAGAAGGCAAAAGCCAGCCTATTGAATTAGAATTGTATTCATGCTCAATTACTTACATTTATGATGACAGCGAGCTTCCCAATGCCTCTGAGGATATTATACCAGATTCCTGAGGAAGGAGACAAACATATAAATGCTGTTCCAGGCATTGAAATGAGAGTAATTACTTTTTTATTTAACAGTGTTAGGAGTCTATGCTGAACTAGTTATATTTTAAATAAAAAGGGAACAAACGAGAAGAGATGAATTTACTGAGAATGAAGCAAAGGGAGCCCAGCTCTGTTTTCCAAAGCTGTTTCAGCTGAGTAGGGATGAAGGGATCCATTCACCTCCAGACTTCTGAGTCTCCTCTCATTCCCAAACGTATTTCTCCAGCCCAGTCCCATTAAATGCAGAAATTTTTGCTTCTGCAAGAAAACCGCTTTGGCAGGAAGAACTGTTGATGTGCAGAACTACGCAAGATATTTCACTATTGCATCGATCACTTTGATTCGAAAAATTAGCTTGTTTACTTAATAAAATATTCATCTGAATATAAAGTGCTGGCCTTTCTATTTTATAAGTAGAACCTCAAGAAGTTATGACAGTTCACAGCTAAGCCACAGTCGAATGTTTTGAATTTTCCTACAAATAGCCTCCTGTTAATGAAACTAACTCAGCATAATAATATCCTGCTATCAATCCAGGAATAAACAATCAGGGCTAACAATAGCACCGTGCCCTTACCGATATCCTTGGCTCGAACTGCTACCGGTCTCCTCAGCTCAGTCACGAATTTTTTTGCATCTAGACGGATTTCAATGATGTTGTTCAACAAAGCGAACAAAGGTGCCAGCGGGAAGGATGCAACGAACAAAGTGACAAACCCAAACTGAATAACTGTAAAAGACAAAACCAAACCAAAACATTTCACTGGCTGTGGTCAGTATTTATTGAATACGTAATTCATCTCCTCAGTGCCGCCCTCCCAAATTTTAACAAGATGGCATTTGCTGGGAGACTAAATCACATTTTTCTGCATCAGACACGTTTTGCCCAACTGCTGCTCCATTCGGGCACTGAAGGACAAGTTGTTCCTCTTGCAAAAGGCAAGACTAAGGAACCAGAAGGACGGGGAAGCTCCAAAACCAATTTTGCTGTGGGCAAGGCTGGCACAGGAGTGATCTGAAGGAGTCAGATCACAGCAGCAGCCATATTAGCTCTACATAAACACACCATGCTCTACCCAGCAGATTTTTAGCCCTCACTAATCCCCCTGGAAACTTTCTCTTCTGAAGTATAGAAACTTTGAAAAGGACACGACTCTTTCTCCACCTTTAGTGGGAATAATTTGCTTCCTATAACCTGGGATCATGCTTGGTTTTGTTTGCTGAGGACATCACACTGATGTCATACCCATCCTGGTGCTGCTAGAGCCCCATCTTTCTCCTCCTCTGTTCCTTCCAAATGCTGATCTCACCAACTGCATCTTTACTTATTTTTAGGAACTGACATCATGACCTCAGAGTTTGTACCATTACATTTCAATCTGTTTCAACTACTCTGAACATCAAGGTCCTCAGATATTCTAACTCACCTCTGCATTTTCTGGGCGTGCTAATTTGGGGGATTAGTCCCTTTCATTATCCTTTACCACTATTTTTTGCCTCGTCATTCCTTAAAATACTACACGAAGTTGCTCATTTAAGACAGATCCTTCAGGAATGCCTGATACTGTAGCAAACAACATTATGCTGAGCAGTTTCCAGCCCTTTCCAAGATTAAAAGTAGGAAAAGAAGTGTAGTTGTACAGGCGCAGCACTGTGGAGCTGATATTCAGCGCTTAAATTCCGTACCACTCACTAAGCATAATACATTACAACTCTCTATCGCAGTTAGTCAGAATAATTACAGTTTTAAATGCCTTCCTTCCACCTCACTCACTCATTTCCATGTATTCAGGGGTGAGGCCAGCGAAAGGCTCCAGGTGATAGTCCACTTCGTAACGCTGCTTTTTTTTCATGTGCTCTTCATGGTCTAAAGAACGCCGGCGCTTCAACTTCATGTATCGTATAAATTTCTTCATTTTGCTGGGGGAAATGGGACAGACTCCATCAGCACACCAGGCCAGTTGCAGCACCCATCGTTCAGTTATTTTACATTAACAGACACAAGAAGCTCTATGCCAATTTTCGTAAAAACTCTGCAAGCTCCACAGTGCCCTAAGGCATCAGGGATTGGCACAGCCAGGTACGGAAACACGGCTGTAATTGCATCACATATATAGTGTAACATCTTTTGCTAACTAGTAGGAACCAAGAGATTGCCTGATGATTTCCAAGGAGATCTGCGTTGTAGGGGGCAGCTGCTGTGAGGATGTGGGTATTTGCAATGCAGCAGACACAGGCTTACTGCACAAATCTCACAGGTAGAATCCCAGTTCACGTCACGGGGCAGTAGATACACAGTGTATTGCATTTGGGTGCATGCAGAAGAGTGTGG
>WEIS01044999.1:0-15923 GCA_013389965.1 Todus mexicanus
TAGGGGGCAGGGCCTGGAGGGGAGTGGGGTGCAGTAGGGGGTGAAGTAGGGGGGGGCCTGGAAGGGAGTGGCATAGTTGTGAATAGTGGTCTGGCGTCTATTGCTCTGGAAGTGGTCTATGTCTGGGTGGTGGTGGAGAAAAAAAATACCTAATTTGCATTATTAATTAGCTAATTAGCATTCCACTTAGTATAGGTATAGAGAAAAATTAAAAATAATATGTCCCATGCAGCACTAGGGGATCCCTGGCTCCAGGGGAGGAATTTAAATTATTTTTTCGAAATTTAAATTTTTTCTCCCGGAGCCAGGGATCCCCTAGTGCCACATATTTAAATAATTTAAGTTTAATCGGATTTTGAGATGGGGGTGCCATTGGGCCCAAGGGGCCCAGGTAGAGAAAGTGTGGAGGGCCTGAGTTTGGGGCAGCGCCATGCTCACCTTGGCATGCCATTTGCAGAGCGAGTGTCCCTGGAGCTCTAGGCTCTCTGGTTTTCTCAAGCCTAACCCTAACCGTAACCCTGCTGTTGTCGGAATCGGGATTTTGAGATGGGGGTGCCATTGGCAAAAGTGTCAAAAGCCAGCACGGATCACAGAACATTGAACAGAGAACAGATGTTTTCAGAAATGTTGACCCTTCAGTTGGACAGAGGAACAGGAATCCAGACAGGGGAGTACAAGAGGGACATGAAGACAAAGGAATAGAAGACAGGATTTAGAGTGTTTGGAAGTCAGTAGGAGCTTTGAGAGCCTGGGAGAGTTNACAGCTTTGCATCCTTTGCATCTAAGGGCCCTAGATGTGACAGTAGTGATTACAGAACTGCAGAATGGTTGAGGTGGGAAGGAACCTCTTGTAGGTCATCTGGTCCAACCCTTCCCTGCTCAAGCAGGGCCACCTGCAGCCAACTGCCCAGGACTGTGTTCAGATGACTTTTGAATATCTCCATGGTGGGAGACTCCACAACCTCTCTGGGCAGTGTGTGCTAGAACTGTCACTCACACAGAGAGAAGTGTTTCCTGATGTTCAGAGGGAACCTCCCGTACTTCAGGTTGTGCCCACCACCTCCTGTCCAATCACTGGGCAACACAGAAAAGAGCCTGGATCCATCTTCTTCACACACTCCCTTCAGGTATTTATATACATCGGTAAGATTTACATACATCAATATTCCCCCCACCAAGCCTTCTGCTCTCCAGGCTGAATAGTCCCAGGTCTTGCAGTGCCCTTGTCACACCAGTGGCCCTTCGCTGGACTCTCTGCAGCATGTCTGCGACTTTCTTGTACTGGGGAGCACAGAAGCCATCCCGTGCTACAGACAACAGGCCAGATACTCTTCCCACCCAAAAATTCCAGATTCCCTGATACAGGGAAGAAGCCTCAGATAACCGAAGTAAGCAAATGGACCCCAAAGAACTGAGAAATGCACTAGAGATGCCAGCACAACATGCGAGTCCCTGGAAAAGCCACCTAAACAAAAAAATATGGTTCCACAGTCCCCGTGATAGCTCTGGGAATGCTTAGGAAAATCCACCAAAGCAACATATGTGGCCCTAAAGAAACCCACCGAGGAGACACAGTGTCAACCAGCCCAATTCCCAGCATGTAGAGCACTAGGAACATCCATCTCCTACAGCAAATCAGAGTAGTGGCAATAGGGAACTTTTGTGCTTATCCTAAATGAGCTACAGCACGACACTCTCCAATTAGCCCTAACAGGATTATCTGGTATCAATCAAACATACACTGTCTATCCTGAGATGTGCTGCATTAAAAAAACCCCAACAATAACAAAAACAAACAAAGCCACACCAAAAAAAAACCACAAAAAATACATACACAAGTGTCTATCTCTGCTATCAAAGTTGGTTCAATTGATCACTTCCATAGAGCAATACAATGAATATGCAGAATTCAAATTTCTCAGTGATCTGCATTAACAACTTGTAGTTCTGAGAAGATAATGGTATGAACTGCACTGCAGGAGCAAGTGTGTGCCTGCTCTCTGTCACAGCATTAGAACGCATGATTGGAGCACCATAAACAAGCTATTTCCACAGTGATTCTACTCAGTTACTTTATCTCCTTTGATTTTTGTACTCCATGCCAACATCCCATTCAAGTATCTGATTGCAAACTTTGCCATTCCAGGGAAAGCATTAAGAAATCTATCAAAAAATCAACTTTCTTTTTGAGTCATTTACAACAGAACTCCTGCAGTTGCCCCAGCGTTTGGAGAACTTTCCTGTTAAACTTTAAAACACCAAGAAGCCTAAAAAAAAAAAAAATACACAACTGCGTAGCAATTTTAAAGAAAAAAAAAAAGAAAGTCAAGCGATTCTGGAAGAAAGTGAAGGCATTTAGTTTCTACTTTGTTCTGTCTATACAAATTAAGAACTAGGATTCTTAAATATTTAAAGCATGAAAACAAAAGTGAACAATTATCAATAAAGACTTTTTTGATAATTCATATTTTAATAGAAAGTACTTAAATAATTTTTTTAAACACTGCTGAGAACAGCACAGCTCAGACGTAAATTTGTAATCTGACAAGTATCTTGCAACATTTCTCACGTTTTTTGGTTTTGCAGTTTAAGAAACTCATTAAAAAACCCCTTCCATTCAGCAGACAGGAAGACAGTTCAACTCATTAGCAAGGGATTTTCAAATTACCTATGCGCTGCACAGTAGACAAATATTCAACGATGATCTAGTCGGTGATTTCCCCCTCTCCCCATGCCCAACCGCTAGATCTCTCAAAAATAATGTCTCAGTGCTTTGGATTAAATGATGACCAACTAAATTGATTTTGTCGCCTTGGCAACACTAAATCTAATGACAGATCTCTTTGTTCTTTTTCTGAATCCACCAGCTGATAGCCAAGTATGTTTATAGCACCTCTGCAAACTTCCTGTATTTTCTTAATTTTCTGGAAGGAAAGAACATTTCTCCAGGCCTGTGAAACGCTAACTGCATCTCGAGATGTGATTTTGAAGGCTTCTTTTTTTTTTCCTGATCCCTGTCCATGTGTGATATTATAGATCCAGCTTTTGAGCATGGGGGTCAAACTAAGATCTGCAAATTTATACATTTCTGAGATTTCTGCTAATGGATCTCTGACCAGATCTTCAAAACGTATCATTAAATAGCGATCTTTAAGGAAATTAGGTGGTTTTAGAGTAGCTGTTTCATAAATTTGAACGTGACTTCTACAAATCTCTTGCATTACTTTGTATTTGCTGTCTTCCACTTTAGTACCATTGGTACTCAAAACAATTCCATTGTCACGGGCTAATGCTTTGACCGATTGTTCCCGCGACTTGACGACTGCCCTGGGGTCACGGACCAAGTGAATAATTTTGAGATTCAGGGATGGATCAGTGAGAAGGGGGTAGAGGACCTTCAAGTCAAAGAATCGAACCTCCTTGATGACAACATGGCTGTAGGTTTTACAAGCTTCCTCCACCTTGCTGAATGGGTACCGTCCACAAAGAGTCTTGCAAGCCACTTCACTGGTTATGTCAGTACGTTGAAAGGAGTCACAGGCAGGAGCTGAACACAAAGCTCGACTCACCGCCCACTGGAAGAGGTCGGATAAGTTTCTTTTCCAAGGCATGTAAGCATCAAATACAGACATGTCACAGAGAAAGACCGACCTGACTAGGTCCCGTACTGCCATGTGTAAGACCTTGGCACTGTTCTGGTACATCGTAACCCACACATGCCACGCAGGTTCCATCAGGTAGAAGACGCTGGGGTGCTGGCTGAAAAGTTGACCGACAAAAGAAGATCCCGACCGCCAGGAAGAGAGAATGAGGATGTGGACTTGAGATGGTTTGTCCTCAGACTGAGGCATGAAGCTGCTGTACCGGGCATACATGAAGAGTAAGAATCCAGTCTGAACCGTAACAAAAAGTATAACAATTGTGCTAGGAATTCGAATCCTTGCCATTCTCACTGAGGAAAAGCAATTAAAAAAGCTGAAAAAGAGAAGGAAAATGCTGATAAACCATTGTTCCTGTGGCATAATAATGATATAACTTACACAATAGGAACGGAACTATTGTGTTAGTAAAACCTTTTTTCAGACATGCATGTTGTACTTGGCACTATTTGCTTCCTTAATCAGTGGTACTGGAAGATGATCATCTGCAAGTGACAGGTGTCAGAAACTGAAATAAAGTAATGTGTAACAGCAAGATCACAGGAGAAATAAGTTTGGAGCAAATGTCTGATGCAGAAAGAAGCCTTGAGTTGATGCAGGTCAACTGTTGGAGAAAAAAAAAAAAACACCACAAAAATTAGTAAAATACACAAAGCCTTCAACTTGAATTCTGGTAAATAATGCAGAGGTAAAATCATCCTTCTGATCACTCTGTATTTCCATTTCAGTCTAACATTACAATGGCTTCTATCCATTAAAAGGAGGAGACAGGAACACCAGTAACTGTGGCTATTAAAATAAAAATAATTTTTTTTATCCACTGTGAGCACTGCACCCCGCAGTGACGGTAGGGCACTACACTAATTGATGCTTTTGCACAACTCTGTATTTTCCAAACTGCAAGAGATGGATGAAAACTCACAACCTGAAGTCGTATCTTACAGATGTTAAACTGAAAAGGCAGCTGATGCGTGTCTTTGGGCTGGAGTGCATATGCCCCATTACTGAATACCTTGAGTTTACATTTAAGGAGCTATCCATTTGTGAGTTCAAATTAGTCTCCTTGTAACTCCAGGAAAATTTTAGGCATGTCAATCCCAAGTGGACTTCTGCTTTACTTTGAAGTCAAAGTTCAAGCCACATGCACTCTTTACAGCTTCTTACTAGAGGTTTGTCGCACCTACCCCTTTGCGCTCTCACTTTTGAAGATTCTACTTGTAAGCAGTCAGTGTTTGTTAGCAGGCACGATATTAGGAAAATAAGAACCCTTGTGCATGAAGATCATCTTGAGAGTTCTACATGTATGTATTTGTTATCTAACTTCATTTAGACTTTTTTTTTCTTGGTACATATATCAACAAAGGTACACATATATACATACATATTTACATATCTTGAAACTAAACCATGCAGACTCATGAATATAGATGCACATTCATTTGACATAATAAATGCATTCAGTTCTTAGTCCTAGCCTAATGAAACATTACAAATACTATTAATACATACCAAAAGATGAAATAAATGTTCACATGAAAGACAGTAGAAATGGGAAGTTTTGATTCCTTACACTGTCTTAATGTCTCTTCGCAATATAAAAAAATGCATCCAATCTTAAATGAACACAATTTTCCTATGAAACTTTTGCTTGTGAGCCAAGAAAAAATGCAGAAGTGCGAGCTGAGTAGGAAAAAGGAGACAATAAAAGCATCTACCTTCAGCATCATACAGTATTTCGTGAACAGAGTAAGGCAAATGAATAACATGCTTGCTGAAGCTTTTCTCCCAAAGTACCTTCTCTCACTTGTAAGATAGAGAATCGTTTAGGTTGGAAAAAAACATTAAGATCATGAAGTCCAACCATTAACCTCACAGTGCCAAGTCCACCACTAAACCATATTCCTTAGCACCACACCTACACAGCTTTTAAGTGCCTCCAGAGACTGGGACTCCACCACTGCCCTGGGCAGTCCGTTCCAGCTGTTGACGACACTTGTCTGTGAAGAAATTGCTCCTCAGGTCCAACCTAAACCTCCCCCAGCACAACTTGAGGCTGTTTCCTCTTGTCCTATCGCTTGTTACTTGAAAGAAAAGACCAACCTCCACCTTGCTACAACCTCCTTTCAGGTAGTTTTAGAGAGCGAGGTCTTCCCTGAGCCTCATTTTCTCCAGGCTAAATAACCCCAGTTCCCTCAGCCATTCCTCACAGGACTTGTTCTCCAGACCCTTCAGCAGCTTCATTGCTCTTCTCTGGACGCAAAGTTCTGTATAATCTTTACATCTGCTCCAGTTTATACCCACTCAGTTAAAAATGTCTTTTTACTGTTTTATTATGTTTCCTACTTAACCACACAATCTGTTTTGGTAGCTTAGCAATAGCATTTATTCATCTCTAAAACTATGGTTATCACTGAGTTTTTAGTGGTTGTGGTCACTCACTGAGGCAAGGTCCCTTCTTCCAGTGGTTCCACATTCTTACCAAGTCTGCGCAAATACCCATGACACATAACTGCAACAGTACATCCTAGGATGAAATCCATGGCCTCCTAAGCCTGTCTTGCATATAGTCCCAAGGCTTATCAGATGCTCTGCCAAGGTGTTTCTGTCTGCTAGTCTGGAAGAAAGCAACCCACTCTGGCTGCCAACAGAACAGACCTTGAGCTGTGCACAAAGGTCTTCAAATTAATCAGTATTATACCCCTTGACTATCTACTGTGTAATCATGTCACCAGAACATTTCTGTGAATTTTTCATGTAGAGTCATGCTAGGCCACCCCTAGCACCGGTCTCTCAAGTTCACTGGGTCGCCACTCCCATTACAGAAGCACGTAGCTAACTACCAGGCTTACAAACTAAAAATGGAGCGAAAGGGATAAAACCATACAAATTCTGTGGAACAAACCACTTCTGTAAAAGGAATACTGAAGTGCTTAGTGCTCTTCAGCTTAGAAAAGACGCTTCCTGGACAGGGAAATCACAACTGGACTGAAGAGAGCAACTGCAAAAACACTCTCTCATGCTTGCTCCAAACAGAAAAATTGGGAGAATACAGTTCAATGATCAATCATGACTATATCTGCATCATAAAGATGTGAAACTCTGCCTCTAAATGCTGTGGCAGCAAAGGTATAAAAGTTCAAAAAACAACTACATCAATTGGAAATCATTTATGGAATTGCCTCTCAACGACTGTTAAATGCAAAGATGAGGCTACAGTCAGTGGCTTAGCAATTCTCTAAACTGTAGTTGGCCTGAGGTATCTGACTGCATCTGGGAGGTATACTAGAAGAAATCACATTTCCTGTATTATTTAACTTTTTCCTTAGCAATCCACGACTTTTTACTGTGGGACACAAGAGTGGATAGATAAACTTTTCATTTAATTCAGCGTGGCCATTCTTCATAAATAAAATCCACCTCATTCAAATACTGAATTTTTGCACGTTATGTCACCAGAAGCATGTGTAAGTTTCTCTATGTTGTGAGGATTATCAGCAACCCAGCAGCCTGCACTGACACTTCACCAGAGGTGATGAAAGAAGGTGAGCAAAAGTGGAGGAATAGTTGCATTTCCTAGTTCAAGGAGTTTTCGTGAAACAAATTTTATGTCTGAAAGACAGCCATAACTACTTAAAATCTTTTTCTTGTCAGCAAAACATTAGCCATTTTCTGCACTAAGACTGCATTCTGCAGATCCTCACAGTCTAACCAATTACATAGCTTTAAAGACCCAATGATGCTTTTTAAAGAATTTGTATGTTTCTACTCTAGCTACACAGAACTAGGGGTGGGGGAGTGAGGAATAAAAACATATAGATGTCAAATCAAAAGCTATTTTTTTTAAATTCACATCTGCCTTGACTGCCTCTTGGATTCCTTCTCAGACAAGTATTGTTGCAGACAATGCTGGGCCAACAAAAAAACAGCTATCGTGACTATTAGTCTGTAGTTTATGTCTGAACTAGTCTGCACACCATAAGCAATACAAGTAATATGTAAAATGACTGTAACTAAAGCATTTTCCTATTCTTCAGTATGATAAAAACTGCAAGAAAAAGTGTACTATCAAAATAAAGCACTAAGTAGGCATCCTTTTTCCCTTTTGGGAAACTTGGGATATTTTTAAGGAATATGCATGCATGCAGACACCACAAAGAATAATTACCCAACAAAATGCAGCATCTGTGAGAGCATTTTCTGGGGTAGTCTAGGTGCGTGAGGCCAAATACACATCGAGTTCACTGGATTTTCTTTGTAAATACTAATTTCTGCATTTCTCACCTTGGGTACATGGAATTATATTTACACATAAATACCATTTTGCCATTTGCAATTGCAATCTGCAGTTAAGGTGCTTTTGGCCCAGGTTAAACTTACACTCCTTTAACGTGCAGCTTTATAACCCACCAACCCCTTTCATGATTTTTGACAAATATTAGCTGAGGCAGAAAGAAGCTTTTGAATAACGTTCTCATAAAGTTGCTCAATATACATATATATACACATATGTATTATATTTATAAATCCACTGAGTAGGTTACATTTTATCATTGCCCTAATCATGAGGGACGGGTCCTTGTGACACAGGCGGTTCCTGCTGATCCTTTATTTTTATGTGCCAGGACTCACCAGAGGGTGCTGTTAGGCAAGCTGGCTCTCTCAGCATAGAGAGACACTATGGCAACACTTCCTCAGTTTCCAGGCGAAACACTAGCCTGCCACTCGCCCTGCACTGTCTCCATTCTATTTGTCAGTGCCCTCCTCTGTCTGCAGCTCTGTGGCTCTACCAGCCGAGCACAAGCTCCCCTCGGGAAAGCTAAAAAGGAGCCTGTTCCCGCCTACTTTTTTTCCTTCTTTGCTTCACAGTAATGCTTCCTTGTGCCTGCAACTGCCTGGCGACACCAGGCCCTCTGACTGAAAACACGGGGGAAAGGGAGAAGCACCAGACTGGCCAGATGTCACAGCATTACTGCCACCTCAGCTGCCATCTCAGCGACAAAACCCTCCAGAAAGCATCTCCCCACTGACTCATGAGATCATACTGACCAGAAGCTGCAAAGGCTGAGTAACAGGCTGTGAGGAATATCAAGTTACAGCACAGAGTGCTCCAACACCTTTTGCATGTCTCCACTGAACAGTCTGAAGCATTGCAATACTCGGTGGTATCACAATACATGCTATTCCTACATATTCTGCTAAGGACATTTATTACATCAACTAGCCAAAAGAGTAATTATTTTCTTCAACACTTAAGCTGGCTCTGATAGAATGCTGAGTGGCAGGGCCACTAGTATCTGCCGTTGCTTGCCAAGCAAGATACTAGAAAGCTATCCAGTTTCACCAGGCAGGGTAAAAATACAGTGAGTGGTAGTACTGATCCCAGAAAGCTTGTTTTCTAAACAGAGCACTTTTCAGATGCAAAATGACAGAAACGAATGGAAAAGGAAAGAAATGAATTGTGCAGTAGATGATCATTTAGCTCTTGCTTTTAAGGACTCTTATTTGTCACATTAGACAACTAATGCCGGAATTGAGCAATCACATCTTTGCAAGTCAGTACCGAAAGGAGCACTATTGCTCAGTGAAGTTCCTTTTCAGTAAAGAATTCTGCTTGAATAGACCTAGTAAATTAAGAAAAATTAACTTTATAGTCAGAAAGAGAGTGTCTTACACTAGAGCTGTAAAGAAACGAAAGGCTGGGATGACAGACTCCCTCGGAACAAACAGGTCTGTGTCTGTTGCAGGAAGACTGAAAAATCTGTCTGGAACAAAGCAAAACAATTGAGAGAAGAATTATAAGTACCTGCTCCCCTAAAAGGACTTCTGAGAAACTGAATATTAGCTGTCTTTGTCAAAGACTTTCCTGCCTGTTTTGCATCTGAAAAAAATTCGAGCACACTTTCATTTAAAACAGTTAACGCAGCACTTTTAAAGCCCAGGTCCTTAGAGACTGCGCAGAAATTACTTCACCTTCCACAAAATGCAAAAATAAGCATACAATTAATTTCCCAGATTGAGCTTTTCACTGAAAAATGAACAGCTAATGCTATATTACATACTCAACCTTTTGCTAGCCAACAGTTACTTTGAGCTGTATGCTTGTCATATACTAAATGATGACTTTTAGAGCAAGCATATGAACTCAAGTATCATTTATGTATTTATAATTTCAAAAAAAAAGTCAGTACTGACTGCGAAAAGAATAATGGCAAATGTCATCATACATTTTACAGAATAGGAAAACGTTTGTGCATGGCATGATAAACAGAGAAAAGATCACCTGAACGTCTATACTTTACAGAGAATTTTACTCACTGCATACTTTAAGACGTGACGTTGATGAAACCACCACTAGAATGGCTTCTATAAGCTAACATTAGAAACGGTTTGCTGCTCAAAAAAGTAAAATGCACGAACACAACAAAGCTGGTCTGAGAAAAATGCACAAGAATATTAGTAGTATTTCTTGCTATAAATCACCCACCTGTCACTTTCTAGTGTTCTTCCACAGCTAGAAATGATGCATATTCATAAGGCAAAAGATTACCGTATCACCACCAATATGCTGACTCGTCTTTGATTAGTCTTTTTTTACTGGTCTTTTTTCTTGGGAAAGGAAAAATTAGTTTGCAGAGTGCCTTCTACAACCACCGGTACTTCAAAAAGAGTTAAAGGTCTTTCCAATAGCTGCTCATTGCTAAATAGTTGAAAGAATGAAAAAGCATACAGCAACAGAAATAATAAAAATACATAAATATACCGCAATCAGGCATTTTGAATTCTGACATGAACATTTCAGCTGATAGTGTTAATTTAGCTTTTGGAAACACACCTCCTTTTACAATCTAGTGGAAAATGAGATTGGAAGACTAGCTTCCAGGTTACCATCGGGCTTAAATACTTCTTTATAATACAATGAAATATATCATAGATTCCATTATGCAATGATAACATTTTTTTTAAAAGGCACTGAATTTTCTTTTTCTTCACGTTGTTTGGAGTTAGGTAAACCCTGAACAAATGCAAATGTTGAAGCACGGCCCTACAACATATGTTCTTCCATGCAATGAAGCTATGAAGTATTTTCACCTACCAGAATTACTGGTGTTCAAAGAAACAAGGTCTGCTCAGTTGCAAATTTTCTTAGTAATATTTATTATTTTTAAGGACAGCAAAACTGGAGTGACAAACACTCGCAGAGGGCAAATGCTATTCACTTCTTCGAGACTTCGCCTGCACCGGTACAACAGCGTCCGCTGAGGACAGAGGCTGAGGAGCGGCCCCGTGAGCCCCAGCGAAGCAGCGACAAATTATTCGGTCCAGTGTCACTTTCACCCAAAAAGTGAGGCTGGCCACAGCAGAAAAACGGAAAGGGAAACGTTCCCTAAAGCACCTGACTTCGCCATCTAACTCCAACAAACAAAACCACCTCATCCCCAATCAGCCATGTTCTCTACGCGGACAAAACCCAGCCTGGTTCTCATCAGCCTCACCTCTGTCCGCAGCCGGTCGGGACTGCGCCGCGGCTGCTCCCGCTACCTCAGCCGGGGCGTGTGCGAGTGGCTCGAACACAGCCCTGGAAAGCAGCGCAAGCGATCAGAAATGCCGCCGTTACCCACCGGGACAGGCCCCGCCGGCCGGCTCGAGAGCGGGACGAGGCGCCCCGCGGGACAGGCCTCCCCCCCCCCCGCTTACCGGCCCGTCCGCACCTTCCCGCCGCCCGGCACCGCCGCGGATCCGCTGCCTGCAGAGACAATGAGACGCTTTCAGACGTGGCCGAGGCGCCGGGGCAGCGGGAGGAGTCCGAGACGGAGCCNAGTTAAGGAATAAGCAGAGCTGGTCTCTTTCATCCCAGGGTTACCCGTAAAAGACTCGCGAAGCACGCCGTACACGTTCACGTGCCTGCTTCTATTTATGCACAGGACTTTAATTGATCAGTTTTTCCTCTTCCAGAGCCACGTAGAGAAAACGGATTAATCCTACCGTGCCTCTGTGTCCTTCCTCAAAGAAAAACATTGATTGCTGCCCTGCAGACCTGTGTAGTAACACCGTGGTGGGTTGCAGTAGCATTTTTGTCTTTTCTGTTGCTCAGCAAGCCAAAGGAAGCGTCCTTACAGAAAGCCACCTTCCTTCCTAAAGCTCCTTTAACGCTAGTTGCAGTGGATTTTCAGGTATATTCTTCCCTTGTACTTCAGTTTATTGCTACATACTGCTATAAAATCTTCTGTACCTTTTTTTCTGATGCTTGGTTACTTGAACTAGAACGCCTCTCCAAGCTTGAAAAAGCAGTCAGCACTATGAACAGTATAAAAGTGATCCAGGAAGTTACCACAGCAGAGGTATCACAGATAGTTGTGGGGTTTTTTCCTCTGTTGTAATCACATCTGCCTCTACTGCTTCTTTTATGCTACATTCACGTACAAGCCCCGGTTGTGAAACATGTCTTTTTCCAAAGAAATGGAGGGATTGTTTCAGTTGATACTAAACAGTTACATGCCACCTGCAAGCAATTAAATATTTTTTATTTCATCCTTTTACCTTAAACAGTTCTTCTCCTAAATTACTGTAAAGGACTTTTTCCAGCTTTCTCCTCCTAAAGAACAATAGAACATATGGATATTTTTTCTCTGTATTTCCTGAAACAGACCTATTCACCACTTACCTCACATGCATTTACTGAACTGTTCCTATGAGTGGCATCCTTTGTCGTTAACTTAGTGTGGAAGGCTACAACAGGAGAGAAAAGTGACAGGAATAATGGAGTCTCCCAGTATTATTGTTGTTTTCTGGCATTATCCTCTTTAACATTCCGGTTGATACCTTAAATGGGCTTCTGTTATGCTTGGAGGACTGTTACACGTTCTACTTTTGCAGCAGTACAACAGTTCAAACCCTTTAAAATGGGGTTCTGTGGTCCCTCTGGAGATTTCTATCCCTTCTTATGCTCACCCTAATGCTTGTGCAAACATATACCAAGATCATTCACAGAACTGATGTGTGAAACAGTGAGTATACTTGGGAAAGATGATCTTCACTATAATAAACTCCTGGAATTAACTCATGTAGTCACTCAAACACTATCACCACTGCAGGGAAGAAGAGCTGGGACTACAACAGATGTACATCAGCTTGAGATGCACAAGCTCACAGGCCCCTTTGTTCATCCTGTACAGTGCCTAGAAACATGAAAAAGCAGTAGACAGTTGCTTTGACTCTGTGCACTGTGGTACAAAGCCAATTATCAGTAGTCCTAGGCTGCCAGGTATAGACATCAAAGAGCAAATGGGACATTTCAAAACAAACAAACAAAAAAATACAGTGAATGCTCCTGGCAATAATTTACAATTCACATGTAAGTACGTAAGTTTCACAAGCACAAAAGTGGCTTGAATGACCAAGACATGGTCCCCCATGTTAATGTTTCACTTGCATTGAAGAAGTCCAGCCAGCATATAAATGGTGGGAGAAATGCAAGCTGTACAAGTAAGACGTTTAAAATAAGCTGTAAGAAAAGTTCAAAAAGAAGCTGGCCATTTTGAGAAGAAAAAAAAAATATATTAAAAGTAGGCAGTTCTCCAAACTGCCAGGATGTTGAATTCTAGAGAACAATAGCCAAAAGACGGGGTAGTGCTGCACAAGTTGCTCTTCCCTTCTTTGGTTTACTACTCCAATTCACAATTAACGGTCTAGTGGTACAGTAATAATGTCAATAGTAAATGACGGCACAAACTTTGCAGACATTATCACTCACAACCCAGTTTCTCACATCAACTTTCAATTTATCCACCATGCAATTTAGTAAGTGAATGAGCATGCATACCACAATTGTGGCTCTGGCCTTAACTCATCCATACATTTTTTCAAGTTCCTTATATTTTTCCTTTCAAAGTGCACATAGCTTGACAGAACTCTAACATAGCAGTGAATTATTTACAACACAGTAAAAATGGCTTATGTTGTTACTGTTAGCACATTATTTTCAGTCTTCAATGTTTACCAAAATTGACATTGTGCAAAAGCAGCCTCATTGCTTTCAACTGTTTTGTTTGGGTTTTTAAAAAATGTGTTCAAGTTGAAAAAAAAATAAAAAAAAAAAAATCCCAGGCTCTTCTTTAACTGTCAAAAACATTAAAATTTTCAGTCCCAAAGCAGTGCTCCCAGACAGACAGACGAATGAACATGTATTTAAAAAAAAAAAGCACAAACAGATCTTATCTTCCAAATTAAATAGTTTATAGAAAATAAAGCCAGGTATCTATTTTTGAACTGCTTTTCTTGAAAGCATTCTCAGACATCTACTCAGGACTGGTGCTGTTTGTAGGACAGTACTGGAGACACCGGCAGAACTGGGGATATTGGAATTGTAGTCAACACCTGATTCTGGAACACAAACATTTTAATCCTACCAAATACCCAAATAAAGATAAGGAGAATGCTGACATACTGGATCCAGGCAAATTTAATAATTTCCCAAAATCCTGGCTGATATTTAAAGAAAGTCAAGGAACATTAACAAAGAAGCTTCTGATACTACCACTGCAATAATCGAACAAAGGAGATGAGAGGTGGAAAGGCACAAAACTTGTTAGACACAAGTCTGTGTGGCAAATGCAAAGCCTTTGAGCCACAGAAACTCCTAAAAGCCTTTTAGCATAGTATGCAACAAAAACTACAGACAAGGTCTGTTCTAAAAGACAGTTAAACCATTTCTGTGGAAAGGGTCAAGTTTGTCTCTGACTCACCAGAAAGTATTTATTGGTAATACTGAGGCAGGTAAACAAACCTTGTAAGAAATGTGCTCCATACAGATTTTTTTAAACACAGGCTTGTTCTCATCTGAGAAAATGAGTAAAGAAATAAATGAACAAATTATTTTATAAAAAAAAGAAAAATTCAGGTGTGCCTGCACATGTAACAGATTTGCCACATCCACTGCAGGGTTTATTATTAGCTGAGCTTACCTCGCATACAGATTTCTAATGATTTGCTTTAGGTCACAAAGCTAGTGGCATCATGACAGATTGGGAAAGCAGGTCCTGCAAGAGCGAAGCAAGACTTACTAAGGATATTCTTTGTGAATGGGTAAGAAACTGCCTTAGAGGCCAGTTTAGTAAGGCTGAAAAAGAACACAGGTTCCCAGCAAAGAAAGGCAAAAAGTGGTTATGCATGCAGAACCATCTGGAGGAACAGGCAAATAAGTATTCAGTTAACTCCAGAACTATATAGCATTTGCTCAGCTAACAAATGAAAACTTTATCAACAAGTTTAAAAGAAAACAGTTTTTGTTTGGCCTATGTGGGAAGGCCCAAATAATGCAACTTATGTCATACTTGATGCAGTTTTCAAAGGATATAAGATAACTTCCACTGGGTAATGAATAGTGGCGTTAACAATAAATGGTGTATCTGTTGCTCTTCCAGTCATCCAAACAGGGTTGGGATCCGAAAAGACTGTTGTCACTAAAATGGGGAAAGGAAGCATCCAAGTTAACAGATGTTTGGCCTTAATGCAGAACTCAAATTCTCTCAGAACAGAAAATAAGCTAACTACTGCTGTCCTGCAGTTTACAGCTATGCAGTTAGACTTACCATTTCTATCCCAATATGCTGCAATGATGTTTGTTAGATCATAGTCACTTGCAAAAGGACTTGTGCCATTGACAACAGACACCTGTGTACAACAAGGAAGTATTTGCATTATTTGTCCAGTCTTCAATAAATAAGTCTACTGAGTTTCTTAAGCAAAGTAACTGTGTCCTTGAAGAAATGCACATAAACATCAGACTCAACATCCTGGCAGAGGAATTTCTTTCCACCTTTCAACTGCCTAACAAGAAAACAGCAGTTCCAAAGTTCTGGGGTCCACTCTGTACAGGAATCGCCTATGGTACTCGGAGGATAAAGAGGCAGGGGGGAAATCGGTTTGGAAGGAAAAAAAGCTTCCTCACATTGTATCTGGTATCCAGTCCACAATGGTTAAGTAATTGCTTCTGGTTCAGTTTCAGGTCTCCATTCATATAGAGCTGAGACCCTGGCACAGGAGAAAAAAACTGAAGAAAAGCCATGCTCTGCATCACAAGCGTTGACATTCTCTGAAACGGTGAACACAAGAAAAGAGAATTTAACCAGGAGTGAGGGGTGAGGAACACAAAACAACTTTTCTAGCTCATTGTATCTACAGATTTTCTGCATGGATTTGTTTTTTTTTCTGACTCCCAAGTTTCAAATTGTCACATTAGTCTAAACAAAAATAAGAAATAATAAT
>WEIS01045000.1:0-10735 GCA_013389965.1 Todus mexicanus
ATAAGTAAATAAGTAAATAAATATGACATTTTAAACCTTTTAAAATGGAATGAAAGTGTCCATAATCAGCATAGAGATGAAAAATCCATCTGTTATCCACTGTTCCTTATCACCAAAAGGTACTATAAATAGCACCTAATAAAAGGCCAAGAACAGTGCTCTCTGGCATGCTGGTTCTGAAGCAGCAAAAACAGTGGAGTTAGATACAGAAATCATCTGTGAACAGGACTCGCAAGATTAAATCCAAACTAATTTGATACCTAAAAAGAATGAATTGCATCACTTCTTAAGTGAAATAAAAATATAGAATGATAAACGATATCAGAAAGATGACTAATCAGACTAAGAAGTCTAGAAGACTAAGTAATTGGATCTGCGCTTTTTGCTAGCAAAACACTGTTATAATTTAAGCAAGCTTTACTAGAGTAGTGATTGTGCTACAATCATGACTGAAATTTGTTAGCTACTCAGCATGGACCAAGAGAATGATATCCCATGAAGGAACTGCACTTCATAAAACTTTCAGCAAATAAAAATACTCTGAGATTGGCATGTGCCTTGAATGTAACTGGCTATATTTCAGTAAGATTAAATTTTTATTAAAAGACTTTTTCCTCCTTTTTCTTCCCCCTACTGTGAAAATATGTATGCCTTACTGTTGTGACACAGGTTTTTTTACCAGATGGAAGAAAAGTATTAAGAAAAAAATTACCTAAATTATGATAATTTACATTTCCAATAATAAAAGATGAAATTTGAAAGGCAGTCGTATCACAGCTGTCTCTACATAGGCCAGTTGAGACTATGCTAAACCTTATGTCAACAAATAGTGAGATACAGACCTGACCCTAAGTGCTTACAGAATAAATGAGGGACTACAGTTACTCCGCACATGGCAGCAACTAAGTCTCTGCTAGAGACTACTGCTGCTGACATCGTGTAGAGTATTACAGAGGGTTAAAATAGTATCCCGTTGGCTAGACTGGAATCTTAAAATGGATTCCAGGATCCTAGAGTATCTAGCATGAGATAATTAAGACACATGGAAGGGAAAGAAAAAAATATATAATTACTCTCATCCATATTTGGATACCCTGGGCACTCCTGCCACTGCACACTGTCTTTGAATCAGGGGAACCAAGAGGTCAGGACCCTGCCAAGTGCCACAATATCCACTCACAGGTCAGCTTGAACACAGCTTAAGTTGCTCAAACAGAAAAAAAGATAGGGATCATTCTGGAGGAGAATCAAGGTTTCCTAGCTCCCGGCCAAAAGACTGTACAGATTTACATTGCAAAAGCTGACCAGGAAGAAAATGAATATGCAGTTTAGAAGTATCACAGAACTGAAAGGAAGTAAAGAACCTCCTAGCATAATCAGTGTATTACCAGATGCCCAAGCAGACTCTGGGTGCACTTTGCATGGAATGTTATGCTACCTCCCTGAACAGATTTACCTTCTGATCAATAATAAAGAATTTGCTTTCCCCAAAAGGCCAGGCAGACTAGAAGTAAAACACCTTTGTGTGTACTCAAAGGCAAAGGAAGCACATGGAGCTTTAGCTGATTAGTGATGGCAAGATTAGCCCTGGGAGGAAAAAATCTGTAAGATTTATAATGGAAAAGCACTTTTATAGACCTTTGCAGACCATCTGGTAGAATTTAACAGAAAATTATACTTGCATCATAGAATTCTTTGCTGGCACTTTCCACTGCATCTAGGGCTTTTTCTGTCAAGGATTTCTCCATACATTTTGCTGACACTAGGATTCCCTGGGTGAAAGAATGAGCTCTGCACTCATTATAATGGGCAACTTCTCTCCACTCTTTCATTCTATCACTGGAAATGAAGTAGTCACACTAAAAAAAAGGACATTTGGGGATGTTTACTGACAAGATATTACACAATTCTGTTCCTTTCTTAACCTATAGGGCAATACACACTGCACATCAAATATGCCGTATAGCTTCTCTGCTGTTCTCTTTACCAGACTCTTCAGGAAAAAAAAACCAACCAAACAGACAAACAAACAAAAGACCAAAGCCACAATATTGCCATTACTTATGTCTAAAGGACAGCAGACTATTGCAAGTTAGCCTGTATTTTCAGTACCTGGAACTCTGCTCCTTTTTCCTTTCCTTCAAACCAGTCTTTCCTTCCTGCTCCCTGCTTGAGACCAGTTTCTCATAGGAGACCTAGTTTGGCACAGCAGTGCAGTAAAAAAGGCATCACGATAGATTCTCCATGACGTAAATTAGAGGGCTGCAGTCCAATCACATCCCCATCAAGGTCCTCAAATGAAACCTCCCACTGAGATAGAAGCTATTGGATTTCCATCTGTGTGTCTCTTCCTGTTGGTGGCTATTGTTTAAGTAAACATTGGTTTGTATTACTTTTTTTATTATTATTATTCAATACATGTTGATGCCTGGTTAAAAGGAAAGGAAATTGCAGTATTAAAAGACTAGTATTTTCAGTGTCTTGTGATGTAAATTGCTAATTTAAAACCCAAAATATTGTTAAAGTGTCTTTATTTAATAGCAGACGATTGCAAGCTGTAATTTGCAAGCTGTAGTTGCAGATGGCAATGTTTTTCTCTCTTTTCAGCAGTACAGTACAGTATTTACTGCAGTGATCTGCAGACAATGACATACCAACTGCGAAAGAAATGCTATGGGGTAATACAAACTATCAGGATTCCCATGAGGGCCAGCATGTGAGGTACCTGCAACTAAAGCATGAAATTTAAATGCCAATTAGAATGTTAAAATCTCTTAACTAGCCTGAAACAATAGCTCTTCGCAATATACATTTTTAGCACTTGTGACTGCCAAGTATGTTTCTGATACAAAACAACAGCGCTTGTTTTCTTTCCTGGTTTTCAATCCCTTTGGATTGAACACACTTATTTTCCAATTCAGACCTGGAGGCCCAAGTCTGGATTTGAAACTGACAGCTACCATCTGGACCACACGAGCAGAAAGGGTGTATGTGATCTGGCACATGTCTAGCATACCGTTCCACTTTTTGTACATAAGGACATGCCAAAATACCAAGCATGTACTTTATCTTGCATGTATTAAACAAAAGCTTTGCCTTTTATTTCATTTTGTTAAACAACTCATTAATGTTTCTTTTTCAAGAGAAAAATTATTTAACACTGTCTATTTAGCAGTATTGTAGGAAACATTTAAATACTGTATTCTGTAGTGCCATCTAGGGGATTTAAAACCTGTAATAAAATGCTCAGCTGATAAAGAAACAATAAACAGTACAAAATCATCTATGACTGCCAGGGCAATTCCTTATGTGTATCTAGTGTTTTGAAATACTTCTTCCTGTTACAATATGAATATTCGAACAAGGTCATGCATACAGTGTCATATCTGTAGGATCCATAAATAGGAGAAGATGTATTGTGCTATACTTCTGGTTTATAGCCCAATAATTCACAAAAGCAATCTTAAAATAAAATATCCCCAGTAAAATCAATGTCATACTATGAAACAAGGTTTAGAAAAAAAATCTAGCCTTATTTCTGTTACTAGGAAATGTATGGGAACTGAGTGCTCTAAAGATATTTATAAAAAGATTAGACATGTTATTGTATAAAATTATAGGAAATTGAAATAAAACAGAAGAGCTACTGGCACCTTCTTCAACACTAAACCTTATTCAGATTCTTTTTATCATAAGTTTCCTAAACCACATGCAATTACTTAGCAATGCATCACTGAGCTGATTGTTAGGAATTATCAATTTTGTATCACATTGATAGCTAGAATGATCTATAAGCTCTTTGATCACGTTTGCATTCTTTGTTCTTAAAGAAACCAACTAAGACAAGTTCACACATTAAATAAGTGATTATTTGAAAGGGAAATGTAGAGCAAAAATCAGAGACTATAAAAAACAGAGAACTATAAGCCTATCTCCACTCAGACCCCAGAAATGGTTCATTAGTTCATACCAACAAATAAAAAGAGATATCTCTGGACCATCAGCACGTCAAAAATCATTTAAATTGGTGGATAATATACAAAGGGAAAGAACCTGGCTACACACTCACATGATCTTGCATTTTTTCGTAGTCCCTGTAATAAATCAGTTCCCAACCATCAGTATGAGACATAGGATCACTACTTCACTTTTGAATCTCCAGATGTCACTTACATAGTCTATCTGGAAAATGTGTGCATTAAACACAATGATGTGTTGAAATTTATTTGTTCATAAGGGTAAGATTTGGGAAGCACCTAAAAAGTGTCCTGAGAACATATATACAATGTCTCTAGATTTGCCTTTTATTTGGAGCTGGTTTAGGGACTTGTCAGCCTTTGATCCTGAGACTAGTTTCCATATTCAGCTGACTGCCCCCAGCTCCCCCATCCTCTCACTGCAGACTGTCATACTGATGCATTATCCTTTGCATCCTCCAGCCACCCCCTCTACATCATAAAAGAACATATTCCTCCCTTCTCAGCTCCCTAGCCCATGTTCCTGTATCTTCTGCTCCACATTTTTTACCACGCTGCACCAACAGAGTGCTACATTGTGCCTGCCAAGGCCTCTACCCTGTGCTCCCAACTCGGAAGGACAAATCACAACACTGCCTTGGGCACTCGAAAGTGTCTAAGGGAACAGGCAGTGGAGCAAGGTCCTTACTATGCATCTTCCAATCAATAGTAACTGTAGTTTATAGGGCTCTTGTGCAATGTAGATGAACAGGTATACCATAATTTAATGATAGGAAAGGCAGAAGGCTCCAGATGCGTATTCCTATGGGAGGTCATTTTGCCATCTATACTTAGCCTACAACACTCCGAAAGGAATTTATAGGACATGGTTCAGCATCTGGCATTTTGATTCTGTGAAGTGATTTTAGATCTGCTGCTGCCTCCTAAAGCACCTCGAGCCCAGGACCTTCCTGCCCTGATGCTGGAGCCCAGCTGGGTGCCTAGAGACTCAGGGTCTCTGGCCAGCCTGAGGGACACAGCTGATGCTTTCCTGATTGCAGATTCAACCAGTAGCAAAGCTGCGCACATGTCCCAGAGACACACACAGACACACACATAGGACACTGACATGGCCGGTCACATAGGCTGCTATAGACAAGGCACTGCCTTCAACAGCACCTACATACAGAACTCATAAGAAACAAGCCCAGACAGCCAAGTTCCCTCCTCCTCTTTGGCTGGTAGAGTCATGAGGTCAATAGTGCACGCACTCCCATGACAACCTCTAGGTTCACAAGAACATACACAGTCGTGGATGCCTCGAGTATCAGCACAGCCCCACTGTCCATCCAGCACCCCTATTTGCATCCCAAGTTCCCTTACCTGCCTCACAAGTCCCTACTCACTTGCTACTCCAGTTTGATGCTCACTAGGAAACACACACTCACATACTCATCCCCCATACACTCCACATTCACAAGTCCCCCTGTGCATATCAGCACAGACCCTCTTCCCACTTAGCACCCCATCCCAAGCCCGAGGTGTCACTCCTTGCTGCCTGTTTGAAGTTTGCTAGCACACCCCCCTCGTTTAGGAAAGATACATACAGCCCCTCTGCAGCTGGCACTAGGCACACAAGCTGCAATCCACAGTCCCACTCCAGCTGTCAGTGCTGAACTTGCCTCACTCACACCACCCACCCCTCCAGTAACCGTTCCTGCCCCAGTGGCTGGAAGTTAAAGACCCCCACTCACTCCAGCAGGTGGCACAGAGACCCCAATGGCTCCAGTAGCTGATGTGACAGGCCAAAGGCACACACAACCCAAGTATGACTCCAACAGCTATCACAAAACACATACAGGTCTCACCAGTAACTGGCACTTTGTCCTTGCAACAGACATACACACGGACATACACACAGGATAGAGAGTGAGGACACACAAAGGGATAGTCAAGATAGGACAGACTGCAGTGATCAGGCACAGGATTTGGTCAGACAAGTGTGCTGACAGACCCATTTTACAAGTGATCAGTCCCCTTTATATCCTTTTTTGTCTACCAATCTCTTTGCTCCTCTCTGCTCCCCTCCCCTGGATGTCCCCCACAAGTTTGTGCAGATTTATCCATTCCTGTACACCTCCTTGGTCCAGGGATCCTTGGTTTACAATTTTATCAGTTGTAAAGTTCAAGTTAATCTTCCTGGAAGTGGCATCTATGGTTTCTTGATAGCCCATCAATTAGTGTGAGTGGCAAGGTTTGTTCCTTGTCATTGTCTATGTGTTGCTTTGTCAGGTTCGTGTCTTGGTATATTTTGGTTTCTGGCTTCTCCCTTTTCCCTTGGATTTGCAAGTGACAAAGTCCCTCATCAGGTCCCCAGATAACCTCACTGCAATAACGATTCTCGCATTCTCACAGGCCCTCATCAATTAGTGTGATTGACCAGCTTTTGTTGCCATCACCGCCTCCCTTATCATTTGTTGGTCAGGTTTGTGTCTCTCTATGTTCTTGTTTAATGTTTCCTCCTTTTCCGATTGTCTCTTGGTCCTTGACAGATACCCTTAAAGAAGCAGACGCTCTCCTGCCACACACCTTGCAGATTCTGCCACCTTGTGAAAAGGCATACCAGAAACTCTGCCTTTCGCATGCCAGCTGGTATTGTTGACCTACCTGCCTATTTCTCCTCACTTTCTTTGTAGAGCTGCTGTCATAGTTTATTCATAGGTTATTGTTTTCTTTACACTAGTACTGACCATAGATGGAATAGTGTTAATGCAAGAAGGAAGTATCTTCAATTTTTTTTTCTAATAAACACAGAACAGCTATGAAGGTTATAGCATGAAAACAGAAAAACAGTCAATATGTTTGAGATTCTACAGGGTAGAGGACCTGCATGGCTTGAAAACTTTGAATGAAATAAAGTTTGAAGCAGTGTTGATATAGACAAGGATGCAAAATACAAATTTTACAACAGCAATTATTTTTAAGGATAACAATCTGTTCACATAAAACACCATCTATATTTAAAATAAGAAGTCACAGGAGATCAGGGGAATTACAAAGCAATGAGACTTACTGTGGGTTCAGGGAGAGTAATTAAGAGCCTAATTAAGGACAAAACCATATAAAACCAAAAGTAAAGCTTGATGAGAGGAAAAAAACAAGAAAGCTTCCAGATGGGGAACGCACTTTTTCCTACTTTGATATGTTTCTTTGAGGCAATGAACACTCAAACAAGACTTTGTGGGCCACACTCAGAGATGAGCTTTCAAAAAAAGGCAACTAATCCATAGAAAAGGCAACTTCTACTTCATAGTAGTATAAAGTAATGAACCCAAGCAGCAAGCTGATAGCCTGGAAAATTAGATCTTACCATATTCCACCATAACCAGATTGTGTAGCCAGAATCTCATATCCCTAACAAAATAGGGACTTACGGTGATTCTAATTGACTTGCTCTATTTTGCATGACAAAACTGACAGTTAAGGTATCTATAACCACTGTTATGGATAGAGTCACGAATTACACCTTATGCTTTTATTTCCCCCATATGGGATCGGTGTAAGTAGAGTTAGAGTCTGGTCTAATGCCATAATGAACAGGTGTCAGTTTGGGAATAACAACTGGCTCTCCAGATTACCATTAACAACGGTATTTTTCACTTTTCTTTACAACTCTCTACAAATAGTCAAAATATAAGGAGTGAGGCTGGAAAGTGACTGGAGCTTCTAGTGTGTTGCCATAGAAGACTGAAAGAGATCTCACAGGAGTCTATCTAGATTGATGGAACAGGGAATGCTTTTGAAAGATGCCAGGGAATAAAGGCAGAGCACGATTTTGATGGACGATCAAGGGACCAGAATTGTGCTGACAATTTAGACACATCCACTGAATTCTCTGCTCCTGACCCCAGGAGGATCAAGGCAAAAGCTATGTCCAAGAATATATGACAGCTCGGTAACATCCACATAGAACACCCATTTTGAGTTTGTTCATTTGTTCTTTCAATTAACATTTTCCAAACAGAACTTTTTGTCAATAAGATTTCTGGCAGGCTTAATCTGTATCACTTCAAGGGCACCGAAAACGTCAGGAACTCACAGACAATACCAGACATTCCTGCTGAATGGGAAACCTGAAGGCTCAACAAGGACAGACTGCTGTCCCTTGCTGCAGGGGATAATGGTGCAAAGAACATGAAGACAGAAGTCTAAATGGTGTTCTCTCCCATCCCTCTGGTCAAGAGGAAAGACTCAAAGAGGAATAGTAATATGTGGCAGAAGAACAGCTGGATGCATACCTGAGTCACTGTAAGGGTTTGTTTGGGGTTTTTTAAGAGCTTTGGGAGACAGACACAGTATCTTAATGCAAAGAGCTTTGCATGAGTGATCGACATCCAGAGGTAAGTTAGAAAGCAGTGTATACAGAGAAACTCTTCATGGGAGAAGGCTGAAAAGGCACATTCTTACTTCATGGGCTTCCATACTAATGCTTACAGATTGGGTAAGAAGCAAGGCATAGAGCCAAAGTTTTCTTGGTAAACAATAACACAAGAACTTGGGAGGTTCATACTGGACTACTAAAGCACTTTTCACTGTGCGAGTAGTGCAGTACTCTCCCTAGAGAGGTTGTGGAGCTCCCATTCCTAGCAGGTTTGGATATTTGGCTGAAAAAACAACAACAACACAAAAACAAATAAAATCAACAAAAAAAACCACCCGACAAACAAATAAAGAAACCAAAAAACATCATCAAGCTTACTGACAACAGTTCTTCACAGAACTGGAGGTTGGACTAGAGGACTTCTAGGTCTTCTTTCCAAACAATACTTTTAAAATCATATCACACATTTAATGTGCTCCAGCTGCTAATTTGAATTTAGTCTATGGGACAGGACCAGTGGTCTTCTGAAGACAAACTTCCTACAGCTAAACAAAGGGAATGACAGCTTCTCAGTAACATTTTGCTCCTCAAATCTGCTCCTACTGTGTTGCGTTAATTACTAAGACAGACATAGCCAAAGAAGACAATTTTAATACCTGCAGGAAGTTAAAGGCTACTAATACAAACCCAGTATGATTTTCAAGAATTTCAATACCCACCTCCATTTCTTCTAATGCAAAGCTGAATGCTTCTGAAAAATCCCCTTTGGCATCTATCTGAATCTTCAGGCACCTTTTAAAATTTAGCCCTAAATTCTCTAAGCTCCTTTGGAAAATCCCAGCCTTTATCCTTTTAGGAATAAAAAGAATGAACTGCACAATTTGAAGTTGAGAAAAAGTAATAACTCCTGCTCATAGTATCAGCAAATTAACTATAAATACGTGCTTAACATTCTTCAAGAGAAAAGCCCTGCAAGAGATAGGACACATCAGAAAGCTTATAAAGCAAGATAACAATTATTTTCAATATAATTCTTCTAACCTGATTCTGAAGGCCTCATTTTAAATTATTTAATGGTTTTGATCAGGCCACAGTGGTTTTATTCATCATTCATTTTGCTGACTACCATAAGAAACATAATTATCTGTCACTTTTACAAAGTTTGCATTTCATCATATTTTTAATATTATAGAATTAATCATGCAGGAAACTCAAGCGCAGAGACTAGAATAGATCATATTAAACAAATGATAGAATTGGAAAAAAAATTCAAAAAATATTGGGTTTAAAACAAAAAGGCAAGCTAGCAAGACTTCATGTAAAAGCTGTTACCAGTTGTGAATAGGTTATTATTTCTAGCAAACAGAACAAATAAAACTTTTAAAATAATATTCATAAACCTGTGAGGAAGAACAAAATAATACTACTTTAGAATGGTACTGCATCTTTCATCGAGGATCTATGATGATCTTCCCAACCATTCAATTGCACTAGCTATGCGACCCCAATATGGGACATTTGTCAAACAGAACCGGGTAAATGGAAGCAACAAAAATTCTCATGGTAGAGGCTGAAACAGAAAGTAAGTGTCCTGCTACCCACTTCAGTACTTTTATTTCAAATAATTCTTTTGCTAGCTCATTTAAGAAAAGGAGATCCCTGATTCATTTAATTTTTTGAACTTCACCCAAAGTTTGGCAATATCCCTTGGGGAGAATACATACCAATTTTAGGAGTTTGGGTCATCCAGTCTCAGACTCTTTTAGATCACGAAGGACCATGACAGATTTGTGTAGCACACTACACTACCTAATAAACTAGCATCAGAAAGGAAGAGCTGATTTACGTAAGGAGCAAGAAGCATTTGCGAGTATGTTGTCAGGGTACAAAAAAAGCAGGTTCCTTGTTCAACCTGTACTACAGACAACCTTCCTCATGCGATATTCACAGCCCAGACTTCTATCACGTTGTTAGCAATTTCTTAGCATCAGAAATAATGCTGGTGACACTTGTCATCTAATCCTTTCATTACAAGTTAGAATAGAATCAGCAAGAGAGAATTAGTGAGGAAGCTGTATTACTCTGAAGTTATCTCCTTAGAAACGACTGATTTAATCCTAACCTTCAGTTTATCAGTTCATAACTTTGTCCTTTCCAAAAAAAGGAACTACTTATAGAATATGATGCACGACATTCTTTACTAATATTTTCATCTTTTGACACATTGCACATCCCCACTGTAATGAGACAATTAGAGACACAACTGCAAATTTGCTGCAGCCGCCAAAACATTCTGAATGCTTCGGGTCCTGTACTGAGCAGCTAACTTGGGATTTCTGCCCCCTTGGCTTTTCTCACCCATGGTGTAAGTCAGCTACTTGGATAGGTGAAGCAGTCA
>WEIS01045002.1:0-21225 GCA_013389965.1 Todus mexicanus
CAGTCCTTCATCTTTGTTTTAAAGATAATATCCCAAATTTCTCAAGCACATAATCATGCCAATTGATCTTCTCTTTCTCTATATGAAAATATTTTTCTTATGCTGAAATCTAAATTACATTTCAACCTCTCAATTAGTTGTCTCTACTGGTGTTGCTGCATGTTTTAGGGTTTTTTTCTTAACTGAGATCATTTCAGTAATACCTGTGGTCTCACATTACAGCACAGCCCACAGATGGTTGCATCAGTGAGGAAATATCCATGCTGAGGAGGTAGCAATGGACTGGGTGAGTGATAGGAACTTTGCACATCAGCTTAGCCACTACCAACCATGTGGTCATTTCAACGTAAAGGTAGACTGACAGACATATATCCTCTATATACTTAAAATTACCTTGCACTGAAGCAAATATTAATGTAAATTTGTGTACCACTTAAAGCTACATGACCGTGTTATATTGGATTAATATAAAAGCCACCAATTTTTTCACTTCTATTGCAATATTAAATTCAAGCAGCAGAAGCACCACTTTGTTTCCTTCGAACATCCCCCTGGCTGAGCTGGCAGCCTCTACACACCTTTAAAGAATCCCATATAACTCTACATAAAACAGTTTTCAGTTTCACAGAAATGTTTCAATGTAGAAGTCAACAGTGTGTAACCTAATCTTTTATTATTATTTGCATTTTTATACCACACATATAGAGATAATATGCATTGAGGTATTCAAGGTGAATAATACACTTTAAAACCTTAGTGAAAAAACCCATCACAAAACAGTCTGGTTAGTACATACTACCTAGGCATTCAAAGCTTAATTATATTCCTAGTCAATTCTGATTTACATTTAAATTACAAATCACGTTTTGCTAGCATTAATTTACAATGCTACTTAAGAAATAAATATTCCATGGTACATGAATAATAATTCAAAGCAGTCAGAGCTTGTTGTTTTGCGATGATACCTTGATAGTGGATGCTGAATATTAATATTTCTAGAAAATTTTCTCCATCTGAATATAACGTTTCTTAATGTGTAAGCTTTGCATGTTTGAATTCAGCCAACCATCCACAGTGCAGCCAGTTGCCATAGGATTGCAGAATTAGCTGTCTGCACATGTATTTTTTGGAAGACTTCGTCATAGCTCTGTGGAATAATGCTCTAAACCCATTTATGCTTGTTACTGGGCCAGAACAAGGAGCTTTCTATGAACCACTTCGCTCTATGACCATGTTAAATGTCAAGAACCGAGCAGGATCCATTGACATCAGTGTGTGGCTGAGAGGTTTTCTTGGAAGGCTCAGAATTGAGTGGGAGAATTCATCTGGAACCTAGAGCATGAGAATTTCTCCTCTGCTTCCCAGGATGAAGCTTTTGCTTCCACAGAGCTGTGCTGAACATTTGCACTCTTCCACCAGTAGCTCATGTTGATTGCAGGCATGTGCTTATGGTGCTTATGGAGAACATATTGCTCCAAGGAGTAATCACCTCCATAAATCTCAGAGAAACAGAGTTTTTTAAATTTCCCTTCGTTGATCCCATTCCAGTGTGGTAACAGGTCTACCTTTGGGTGAAAAACCAAAACTGGATGCTTGCTTCTTACTGAAAATTTACTTGTTGTAGGTATGTGGTACTACAGCAGTGCTGCACCCAGCAAAAGCCAGCTCTGGCAACTACACAGCACATATCCAGGGCTGTTCTCATTATCTCACCTGCAGAAGATGTCCTGTAGCTCAGGAGACTATGCGTGGCTTAAGTCAGTTGGAATGGGAGTTAGGCAGGCTTGTACAGCATTGAATTCAAGTTTAAGAAAACTTCAGTATTAAAATCTAGAAACGTTGAAGGTACATCCACAGTAAAAAAAATTCTATGCACTTCTGAAAAAAAAATCCATGCTCTTCTGTAAGTGAAAATGGAAAGACGTTGTGAAAACAAAGCACTAAAGAAAGTAGAAACATAGTCACTCTCACTTACTCACAAACAGCAGTAATGATAAATGACTAATAGACATGACTGTTCATAAGCTGAATTTATCTTTAATTTCCTCTCTTGAAAAATTTTAGCAGCATGAGCAATATTATTTCAACTTTATTTTCATGGAAAGCTTGTTTTTTGATGGGAAAGGAATTGCCTTGTAAAATGCCACAGCAGATTCACCTGGATTGTATCGCATTCAGGTTATTTCATTTCAGCTCCCTGGGATGATTCACAGTGGCTGTTTTAAAAACTTCAAGGAAAATGTTCAAACCAGAGATCCTGGCTACTTTTAAAATCCTTTTCCATCCCAGTGTAACTGAAGGAGAAAAAATAAGTGTTAGCAGCCTCACAGAGATAAACTAAATAACTTGAACAACACATCTTGGAGGAAGTTCAATAAGAAACTGGCTTCAAAGGAAAGGTCCAAAGTAACTGATAGAAAAGAAGACAGTCAGGATTAATCTACATTCAGAAAGATTTGATTTCTTGTTACTCCTCAGGACAGGGGCCTGCCAAGCAGGATGCTCTGGTGCATTGAAATCCATGTCTTTTGTAGAGCTGGATGCAGCTCCTGGAGGTGAACAAGCACTCCATTTCAGTCTCACTTTTGCACAGCTGGCAAAGGCTTTCCAATAAAAATGGTGCTGGACAGCAAAAGGTTGTTATTCAGGAGGAAAAAAAAAAAAAGAAAAAAGTATAACTTTGATATACAAGGTATCATGTAATGAGTTTACTAAGACATTTAAATGGGTTAAATCAGGTATCTATGTGAATCTTAATTTTTCTATGAAGCAACCATTTTTGCCAGTAAGAAATTAGTAGCTTTTTCTGCAGAATAAGTTAGATTGACTTTCAAAGGACATGAATGGCATTTCCAAACTACAACAGGGTAGGTCTAGACTGGATATCAGGAAAAAATTTTTTACAGAAAGAGTAGTCAGCTACTGGAATAGGCTGCCCAGGGAGGTGGTTGAATTACCATCACTGGATGTGTTTAAAGGGGGTTTAGACATGCTGTTAGGGTATATGGTTCAGGGATGAACTTTGCAGAGTAGGGTTAACATTTGGATTCGATGATCCCAAGGGTCTTTTCCAACCTCAAAACCTCTATGATTCCATGAGCACAATAAACTTTGTAAATATAGTTCTCAAAAAAGAGTTACTTTTCCAAGCCTTTTTCAGCTCATTAAAGCCCTGTTACTAATGAGCTAGGCTTTATGGTCACGACTCCGTGTTCCAGGATGGATGGATGACAAACTTCTCCTTTTGGTCCCTTTAAAGTAACTGATAATACTTAGGCTTTGGTCTTGCTGTTCAGTCCTATGAGTCAGGAGGAGGGTCTAAAGTTACTCATCTATCACTAATGCAACTGATCATTAGCATGCAACGTGATACTAATGTGTAGTTGAGGAAGAGCTATGGATTAGTGTCAGTGTTGTCAGTGCTGATTGATGCTGCACTTCATGGTCTGGGAACGGGCAGTCCTCATACTCCCTCCTTATGGTTGCGCATCCCTGATGAGTGTGGGAGGAGCTTGGGGTCTGGCCTCACTGCTCCACTTTGGTGCCTCCAGGTTGTCTTCCACCCTGTCCCACTTAGACAAGGAGCAACCCCTGACTCCATCCCTTACCCTAATGCTGCGTGAGCCCCAGCATCCACAGCCAGACAAGATGGTGTGGGAGCAGAGACGTCCTCCTTCCTTATGCGCACTTTACAGCTGCTTCTGTCCACATCTGTGCCTCTGCAAACTTCAAGTTTGGCACTTGGTGTGAGTGCCACAAGGATTAATCACTTACACCTCTGTAACATCTGAAGCTGTCACAAAACCATACAGATGTTGACAGAGGATCCATAAATTTTAGTGTCTGCATGTTGCAGTTCAGCTGTGTCTCATGGGTCTTGATGCAACAAAGTCCTCTACTTCTTCAGCCACAACCCAGGTAGGGACAAAAACATGGCAGAGTCTCTTCAGGCTTGGACAAGTTGTGGTGAGCACTCATTTACAGCCTCATTTTTCAAATAGTGCATCTTCCTGTAGAGAGACGGTCCCACCATGTCCCCAGATATCAACTGTACATGCGCTGTCCACCTGCACTTTATGAGCTATATTGTCATATCCACTGTTCGTGATTTCCACCACGTGAAATTACCCTCTTTAGATAATGGGGAAGACTCTATGTCGAACACTTTCTTGTGTGTTTACCCAGTTTAGGACTGTATGGAAGAGGAGAGAAACCATCCCACTAACTACCTCCCCACTGACATCTTCCTGTGGGCCTCTCCTGGTAGCGTGGGAGATCAACAAACAGCTCCTGGAGGCTTGATCAGCTCATGTGCTTCGATCCACTGCAGCAGCGGCTTCAGTAAGGCACGTGCATTCATTTTTAAATGTCATTTTTATTCCTCCTACCAGTTGTGCTTTTATTTACCATTTAATTTGTAGACTTCTTCTCTACTCTCTCTGCTGTCACCTAGATGCTGGCCTCCAGACATGTACTGCTTCTTAACTGCGTGCTTGTGGTTATGGGATTTTGATGCAAAAGGGGCTCTTTAATGACCAAAATGCATCGCATTTGAACACCACCTCATTTGTTCACCTCCTGTCTGGTTCATGTCTGGTATAGCTGGTATTCCACAATCCCCTCATCTCTGTCCTATTCCCTCAGAGGTGCTTTTTTTCAGAGCGTACACCTGTCTCCAAAGCAACTAACCACTTTTGCTGGGAGTGAAGCTGCCGCTCGCTCGCTGCCGCCCACACATGATACCTCCCATCATGGCTGTTCTCCATCGCCATAGAAACCACCCTCCCTTTGCGGTCCCATCCCAGCTGACCTGGTATTTGCTTTATCAATCTGTGCCGTTTATTCCCAGTGCCGATGCCAGCTCCTAATAATAGAAACACCTTGTAGGCTATATCCCGCACCAGGACCAAGCTACTTCTCTTTTAGGTGTGGGTGAGTATAAAGGGGATGGGTTGGGCTTTGTTTCCATCAATTCTAGCAACCACAACAAAAAAAGTAACTTTATATTTTACCATCACTTGCCTGAAAAACATTTGTTCCATGTTTGGTTTTAACAGCTTAATCCCTCAGGTAAAAGCAAGGAAGAGAGGTGACAGATGAAGATTATATTGCTTTTTCTTTCTCCCTTTCTAATTCCCTTCAAAGCAAGTTATTTTCTGGGACAGGATAATACCACTTTTCAAAATGTCTCAAGGTTTTCAGGAGTCCGAGAACGACCTCATCAACCACTCCAGAGTATGCTTCCCACCAGCATCCCCAGCTGAGCAGCACAGGGTTATTTTTGCCTTCTGGAGACTTGGAGGAGATCTGACATGTGCCAGGACTGTCCCTTCACCTCCAATTCCTGGAAAAACATCAAATTAGGGCCAGAGCCTCCCCATGAGGAAGGAAGGAGAGAATGCAGGCAGGTGAGAGTCTCTATCAAACCCACCTCACTCCAAATTTCGGAAAGTGAAAATGAAGTCTCCCCTTTATTCTTCACACAGTTTTACAGTTTTGAGTGGCACCTACTTGGTATATAGCAACTGAAGTGCAAAGTGTGGTGGCTGTAATTGCACATCCAAATGAATTCATGAAAATTTTGCCCCAGCTCTGTCTTTTTGTTTCTTCCTGCTATATTACTTGGGCTTATATGACAGACAGAAAAATGTAAGGAAACAAGGAGACAATACTGGTTATAGAGCCATTTTAGTATGCACTGCTTTTTCCCTAGGAAAGTATCTTTACACCCTAATCACATAACCTCTCAACCACTCTTTTTATCGTAAACCAAAGAGACAGAACTGCTCACTAATGACTCTGGCTCTTCTCTTCATCCCTTCTGAATTTTGAGGATCAATTTCAGTCTTTCAGTCTGAGGGTCCTTGGCTTTAGATTTTCTCTCTCATCCTGTCCCAGATTGCTAAATCTCAGTCTGAAGATTCCCAGTTTTTCCATGTTGTCTCTGGGATGAAAAGATTCTCACGATGATGGGCAAAATTATAGGGTACTGCATTTCTTTGGAGTGGTGGTGCAGATCTTCACTCTTCACCTGGTGTGAATCTGTCCTCCAGGAGCCCTCTTCGTTGAGTGCTCTCCGATATGATTTGTGTTCCCTTACTGCAATGGCATATCAACAGCCTCTGCATCTCAAGGGAGGGATGCAAATCCCTGGCAGGAGGTTTCAGGAATCCTGTTCTGCCACTGCTGCATTGAATGGTGTCCCACCCCATATGGAACAAAACTTTCTCATATAAATAATCACACGCATGAGTTTATTATCCATTTTCTGCAGGCATTTTTCTCTCACACTGAAATGCTCAGAGGAGCAATGAACAAAATGACAGGGACTCCAGCCAAACCCATGTCTCTCTTTAATTCCAACGGGTAGTCAGTGAAATGCTTGGCAGTATTCAGCCAGTCCTATTTTTAATATCATGTTTACATGTGTAATGACCATGTGCACATAATAGCTGTCCCCCTCCCTGCTCCACCCAGCACTTTCCAGTATTGCTCACTATAGCTCCAAGCAGCATGCCTTATGGCCACTGCTGAATTTGCAATGGCATAATCCAGGGAAAGCACCTTGGCCATTATGCATGCAAATACGTTAACTATCAAGAGTATTATTTTAATAGATTTTTCACAGATAGCTCCTCCCGTTTGTCCCACTCACCATCCCAGAGACCCATTCAGACTGGGATGCAGGGAAGGAGAGACACCAAGAGGGAGGCAGGGATCCAGCAGTCAGTGTTTCGTTGCCACCAGTGTTCTGCAAGCCCATTGCAGTTTGACGCTTCGCAGATGGGCAGGTGTCTTTGCTGTGAGATAACACACCTGGAATCATGGCTGGTCTGGCCCAAACCCAAGCACAAGGGGCCTGAGTGCTTTAGCTCATAGTTGGTCAAAATTCCCCTTAATTTCTGGCTGTGTGGAGCAGCAGGAAGCGGGCAGCAGCAGCAGCCTGCTCGTACTGCCAGCCTCCCCTCCCAGCTATTTCCAATTCTGCAGTCATCTTTTCAGACCTGCTCCTGCAGTGATCTTGCAGAGCCGGCTTTGAGCACAAACACAATACAAGCTCCCTTAGCAGCAACAGAAAATTATACTTGACGGATGGTCAAAACGGTGGGGTCCTGTGCAGTACAAAGCTTCCACTGAAAAGTAGCTGGAGCATGATGAAAAGCAGGATTTAGCATCACTAAGGACATCTGTAAAAACAATACTTTGCAAACCTGTAGCTGGGAACATTATTGATTAAGCTGCGATCCATGCAGAGTATCAGTTTTGGACATCTTAATAGAAGCAGCCATTTACTGTGCTTGCTTCTTGGTGAGGTCTTCTGGGATTCAAGCATATAGAGTTGCCTCTTGGCTCCCCACAGCAGCAAGGGTAGCATGGTGCCCATCCTCCTGCAAAGTGAAGGGCCTCATCCCCCTGGAAAAATCAGGATCCACCTTTATTTTGATTGCTGCAGCCAGGGCTGGAGGAGCTGAGGGTGCAACAGTGTCACTGGCTTGAGTCTGCAGAGGTGGGAAAGGCAGCAGGGATGTTCACCCTACTGTCTGGGCACATCACACACGGGACTTCTGTCCTCTCTCTAACCCACAGGAATGCTCCATGGCACTTGCACATCATAAACACTTCATTTAAAATACAGCAATCCATTTTCCCTCCAGAAAAGGCATGTCTCTTGCTGTAACCCATGCCGCTACCCATGTGACCATGAACACACAGCACCCCGGTGCTATATTATTCTGTGGTAAGGTAAACTGCTAGGATTAAAGCTCTTGGTGCATCATTTGTGTCCTTATGTATTATTAACCTGTGTTCTAATTCCCAGTATGCCAGGCTGAAAGTGAGTAGGAGCTGGTGAAAACCTACAGCCAACATTTGTATTTGTTTTTCCCACAAGAGGGAAAATGTCCTGGCCATTCTGCTGAATTAAAAACTGGGTTTGTGTTTATTGCTGATCTGGGATAATGTGATGGAAGTGCAAAGCAGTGGCATAGAAAACACCAAATCGTTAGCCCATAGCCATAGGAGAGTTTCTTTATTATCTTGTTGAGCAGTGCCTCACTGTGAGGGCCACTGGCCTGTAGGCACAACAGCAATGCAGATCAGCCTCAGCATCCCGCTGATGGTAAGTGGCATGGGAGGAAGGAGAACAAGCAAACAGCTAAAGTGACCACACTGGTTCTGTCCACCACAGCCACAGGCTGCTGTCTTCCACCTACTGGCCATGCATTTATAATGCAATTGCTCTGGGACATGATTTCTTTGGGGAATGAATTCCAACTTCCATAACAGAGTCAGCCCTCGAGATGCGTGATGCTTGTCTACAGTGCTGTATAAATCATAACTGTCTCACTGACCATTTACGCTACACACAGCTCTATTTTATCACCAGATGGCTGATGGAGATGATGATCTTATTTTTATCTGTTCTGCATTGCCCATAAAAAGCTTTTTGTTTACCTCATTCTCTTTCTATTATTTTGCAAAAGGAGACATTTTGTGAGTGGGATCATTCATGTGACCATTGTTAATAGAGAGGAGCGGAGGGTTTCCCAGTCTTACTGGAAGCAATTGGGAAGAAAGACGGCATGGCAACTATCTGCTACCAAGCCACTGCTCGTGGGCACTTCCAAAGGGCTACCTTACCAGAGCAAGGCCTAAAGTGTCATATGCCAAGAGATATTGCTGACTCTATGATTTTCTAGAAATTTTTGCAGTTAACTTCTTGTGCCATATCACTAAAGGTATTCAGGAAGATTCTGATATGGCCTGACCTGTTGTTATCCTCCCAGGGCAAGGTACAGGAAATGAAGATGACAATTACCCACTATTTAATTACATTGTCCATTAGTTTAGCCGCTTCTTCCCATGCACAAAACGGCTCCACCCAAGGTAAATCTCTGGTCTACACCTCTGTGGAAGTGTGGAAGTGGTCAACAGCTTGACTAGCTCCACCGTTCTGCAGCCGGTCTCCACCAAACAACGTCAAGCTGCACTATCTGCTCCTCAGCAATGCAAAGCCCTTTCCTCCTTGTATCAGCCCATCCCACACCTCTGCACACAAGTGGAGTGAGACCTGGGACGTCCAAGCAGAGCACCATGGGGTAGAGTGAACAACTGTAAAGGTTTCACCTTTTTGAGGAGGTCACCAGTGAACATTTCTTCACCCAAGAGGGTTTGTGCTTGGATGGCACCAGCAGATCTTGTGCTGGAGGGGTTTGTTGTTTTTTTTTTTCCTTTTTTTTTTCTCAAACAAACAAATAGCCTTAGGAAAAAGCAGCAACATAAAGCATGTTCATTCCTCCCCTCACAACTTTAAAATAATAACAAGGTTGCATTTTCATGGGCAAACAAGAGCTGCCTCAGTGCAAAGAGTGTGGAAGAAGAGCGAGACTCAGGAGCCAGATTCTTTGATGTGCTGTGCTCTGGAGGAGCCAGGAGAGCTCAGCAGCTTTCCATGTTCCCTTGACTCCAGCGGCACCAGGATCTGCCCAAATCTGTGAGCAGAGAGGGAAGCTGGGGAAAGCAAGAGATGCTTTTTGGGCAGAGGAAGTCTAGTAACCTGTGGAACTACAAACAGCTTTGTGCTATCCAAGCCACAAAGCAGACTCAGAGGGGACTAAAGAAACTCGAAATCTTTTCCCAATTAAATAGGAAGCTCTTCAGCTTCCTCTTCACATATTCCTGTAAGGCAAGATACACATTCCCAGATTTCAGCCATCGAAAATGTGGGTATCTCATGTAAATTCCTTTGGAGCAGGAGAAAAAGGATGAAAGTTTTGTCTATGATTTATGAATATAAATTAATGCATTGGCACTGAGGATTTTGAGGGCTTTGAGTCTGCTGCTGTGACCCACGTGGAGCAGGGATGTTAATGTCCATCTGGGACAACTGTATCATTTTGAACCAATGTACTGTTGGCAAAAATGGACACTGCCAAAGCAGTGCTGCTATAAACCTTTAAGATAGTTTTTTTATTGTTGTTTGTTGAACCAAAAATTTTGAAAGAAAGTCTCAACTTTGCTATTTGAGAGATGCTCTTAGAGAATTGGATTTTGCTCTCTCTTCCATGGGCTTTACTACGCAAACTCTTGAATTGAAAGGACTTTTTATAAAGAAAGACAACAGAATTGTTCTTTTCATTCAGACGGAGATAAGGTATCCTCTACATTGCAGGGGAAATATGATTTGCACTCAATGAAAGTATTTCTTTGCAAGCCTACAGAGCCAAAGCCAATTAAATAAAAAAATTAAAACCCTGAATATAAAGTCCCAATGCACTTTCTTAGCTAATAAAACCTCTAAACCAAAATTGATTTGAAAGATGTATCCTGTTAATCATTGTAATACTGCTAGATAAAAGGCTACTTTTTTTTTCTCCCTTGTATTTTCTCTTGTGTCAGATTAAGCATTTTGTAACAATTTAAATTATAGTTTAAAGTTAGAGTCCTCAGGATGGAATAAGTATAATTACTTATTGTGAAAATGGGCGTGGAAAAAAATCTTATGACTTGTTCTTAATAATGCAACTGACACTTCATTACAGTACCTGCAATACTTAATTTGTGAAACCAGTGTAATTGTATTTACAAGCTGTGCTATCATGATGGTGTGAGGAAAACAAGCAGCCTGCGAGCACGCTGGACAAGGAGCGCACTGCCCAGCCTCCTGGCCCAACTGCAGTGAAATCGCCAGCAAAGCAAAATAAATTGCTTTTGCTGAGCAGGAACAACACTCTGATCTCACTCTCCAAATAGAGAGTTTCCTGCTCCTGCTGCTCTGACTCAGCAGCTTGCTCAGAGCAGCAGGAAGACAACAAGGAAGGAGAGGTCAGGGAGGAACCCGGTGCTCACCCTTCTTCTCCTTCTGGTCCTTGCACATCCCACTGCTCTGGCACTCAGGGCTGGAGCTGGGTTTTAGCGCCAGAGTCCATCCATAACTCTGCTGTAGCTTCCCTGCTCATCTGCAGCATTCCCTGCTTCACACCCATCCCCAGAGTCTCTGCTGGAAGGGTCCCTATGATACTCAAATATTTGGGTGTGGATGGAAGGCTCCTGTGCAATTTTACCAACTGGTAAGCACAATCCACAAATGATGAAGTGCAATACCCTAGGAGTTCAGTGTGGCTCCTGTAGGGCCATCTGACACACTAAACCTCCTCCTCAAGATGGATACAAGGATGGCACTAGAGACATGGAGGGGAAGGGGAATGGTGAGCCAGAGTTATTCCCTGTCTTTTGCATCCAGAATATCTATGCAAGCCCAGCCTGCAAATAGCAAGGCCATGAATCATCTGGTACAATGGGTATGGCTCTCTTATCTCCTTGATTCTGATGCCATGGATAGTAGGGGCAAGCGAGGCTTTCAAAGCAGAGCTGTGTGACTGCAGTGCAGCTTCCCAAAAAGCAACACATGGAGGTGAAGATGTGACTATGAAGAGTATAGCAAAACCCTCAAGATTTTGGTTGATGTTTGGACAGAAGCTGGACTAGAACAAACAAATCTGAGCAAAGACCATGTACTGTTACATTACTTACTTAAATGCTGATTAAATGTTACCTTTTAAATTTGTATTTGTCCAAGGAATCAAATGACTATAATGCTGATGGTATTCGAGGACTACCTGCAGATTGATCTGCAGCCAGTGATGCCAGGCATCTTCCCGGGGGTACACAGCCACTCCATACGAGCGAAGCAGTAGCGGTAACGCTGAAACATTCCCAGCCGAATGTTTCACTTGAAGAGTTATTTATGGAGTGACTCATGAAAAACAAATAAGGAGGGAAGGGAATTAAGTGTTCGCAGTTTTTCTGCGATTGAGTCAGTAACCTACAGGGCAAGAAATCCAGGCACCAAGCTCCGTCACTCTCCAGTGAAAGCAGGGCTGTCCCCGCAGGCAGGTGACATAAGGCTCATTTGCCCCACAGCTCCTAAATTAAGTGGATTACACAGATGGAAATCCTAAAATAGCTGTCTCCGTTTTTGCCCAGAGCCCCTAGAAATGCTGTCTCTGTGCTGTTACACTTACCAGGGCCAGGACCCCCGCCTAAATACTGGCAGGCAGGTGTCCACATACTGATATGCTTGTGGCCATGAGCCACAGTCCCTCGGAGGCAGTCTGGAAGGGACCACCTTGTCCTCAAAATGTGAACTCCCAAGCCAGAGACCCTTTGGTGAAGGGTGATGGTGAGGATGGAGGCTTTCACAGAGCTAGGGTAGGATGCAGAGCCACATGCACCCCTGAATTCAGGCTGAGAGCCACCTCTTCTTCACCAGGAAAGGCAGCGGTACCCCACGAGGCACCACTTGGGGAGTCTCTGGGGCTGCTGGTGTTTGCAACTCGATCAGCTGGTCCCAACCTGCAACACCTACACAACCTTCATCTGGAGCAGCTGTTGGCTGCTGCCCTAAAGTATTCATCATTAGAAAAAAACAATTCTATACATATTTAACTACCTGGATAGATTATGTGAGTCAATATGATGGTATCATTAACCCATGATGTCATCATCTGCTGCACCTATCCCTAACTACCATATCCCTCCCTGTCCTGGACTTTACTCTCAGGAAGTTCTGCATGTGATACATGGTGTTTGCCTATTCAATAAGGAAATAACACTATAACTCTTTCTTTTTTTTCTTTTTCAGCATCTCCATGTAATAGGGTTGACAACAAGTTGATTATATCTGATGTAAAATTTCCAGAAGTTTCCTTCTACTCCGCAGTGCATATGTGTAGGAGATCTGAAATGTGTTTAGTACTCACATGAGGACTGGGATAACCTAGCAGATATCACTGCTTAAGCTATGGAAATGGAAAAAAGCCTCTTTCTGCATGTGTATGGTCATTTTCTGTCATGCCTAGATCCAGCTGTACACAATCCAAATGAATTCTGTTACCAAAATCACTTGGCCTGCTAATGTCAACTTAACACTTGTACCTAGTGCGGAACTGAGCAGCCTGCTTTATTTCACAGGAGGGGTGTTTGGCAGAAGTTTGGCAGCTGCCTCCAGCTGTGGAGCTCTTTCTCTCGCCAGGTGCAGATGGCAGCAAATCTCCTTCCTCCGAGCTAAAATGCAAATTCCAGCCCTTCCCAAGCTAGCGCACTGAAGAATAACCGCTCTCATTTGTAATAGAACTTGAATACGCTGCCAGGCGCATCCTCAGGAAAGGGCAGAGGGAAGGGCAGAGTGTGAGACAGAGGTGCATCCATCCTGTAGCAGACAGGGCAAGGCAGAACACTTAGGCACTGGTGCAGATCGTTAAAAATGTAGTTAAGCAGGGATCACGGAGTTTGCAACAATTAGATTAAAGAGGCATTGAACATGCTTTAAAAGGACACTGTCAATATGCAGCGTGTTCCTTTTCTGATTGGAATATGACTGTAGCAGCAAGCAAAGTCTGCAAACACCTTCTAAACAGCTGGGAGAGGAGTGTGGGGGTGCAGGGTGTGGGCTGTAGGATGTGAGATGCAAACAGACCATTATGTGGACCAGGTGGAAGGAGCAAGCTGGGGAGCACGTTGCTGAAATCTGTGAAGCAGTTCAGGGACAACATCTATCACTACCCCTATCATCAATACCCATGTTTGCATCAGGAAAGGAGCAGGTAGGATTTCACAGGCTTAACTGTATTTCCTACATGTTGCTTATTCAGAAGGAAAACCCATCACCCACCGTGCTAGCATTGTCCCTTTTCTCCACTGCCATCACACACACAGATACATTGTTTGTTAATTGCAGTTCGCTCACAAACACAGGGCACTAAATTTAGGTTGAAGTGGTGTTTATTTGTCTGAAAACAAAACAAACAAAGCAAAATAATTACAGGAGTCTTGCAAGTGAATACAACAAAAAGTCAAAACAGAAGCAAAATACCATTTTTCATCTCTACAGCTCAAGCACCTCTGCAAAGCTGTGTCAGGGTTGGTGCCTCTTCCTTGCCAAAAGGAAAACAAAGCACTCAGATCCACTCAAGACCCTCTGGCAGAATCTGGAAAACCTTCTGGGTTTCTCGCATCTGCAGAGTCCACTGGAAAGATCTGAGATAGGGAAGTCATTTTGAGAGCGTTTTTCTTCTCAGCGTTGTGCAATGTGAAATACAGTTTTTGATGTGCTGAAACATTCTCCATGCCAACCAAAAGTAGGCAGAGCCAAACCGAACTCTCGAATCCAACACCAAAAATCCACCACATGGAAGGTGCATGTGATACATCCCTCAAGCTCACACCAGCCCTGCCACGCTGGTTCTTACCTACTACCGAGACATGTTTTTTGCAGTTCCCACTTGGAGCTGGTGGGGATGCTGCGCAACCCCATGAGCTTTCCAGCAACAACAGCAAAAGCCAACCACAACAGTGCCCTAGATGCTGAGATTTTGGTAAACAGCTTCAGCCTTGAACCCAAATTGCACTCCCCATATACATCGAAACCCCAAATCCTTCCTCATCTTCTCCCTGTAAACACAGAAGGGAGCGTTGCTTTGGGGGATGTAAAAAATGAGCCCTCACTGCCCCTCTGGCTGCTTCCCATATGCTCTTCAAGCACATTCGTATGTCACTCACCTTCAACAGCAGCTGAAGTGCTACCAGGGAAAGAGGCTGTCTGAGAAAGGCGTGTTGGAAAGCCCACAGTAAACTCCTGCTTACAACAGCTGTATGGCAGAAGAAAGCTGCAGAATGACAAGTGCATTTTCAGAAACAAGGGCAACATCATTAAAACTATTCCTTGTCCTCAAGCGACCAACTAAACTCTTGGGTAACTGTTAGGAGTGCAGATGGGAGCTCTCATGTTTGGCATGAAGTGGCTACTTGGTGTCACCGCAGAATAATGCAGCTGGAAAAAAATTTGTCCAAAGTCTCAGCCAGTCAGAAATGTGCAGGGGAGGTGTGACCTGATGTGACCAGAGCTGAATGCCTGGGAGCAGCACTGCCAGCTAGGGAAATGGAGGAGCTAGCTCTGGCTCTGGGAATGCTTGATCTGGGTTAAAACTTGGCAAAATTGTGTCCAGCAGCAAGGACCTGCTCCTGCGGGGACGTGAGGTTGGGGCGCTCCTGGTGTGCAGGCCTTTTGCCTGGGAGCTCAGGGGTAGCACCTCTGGGGAAACTGAGGCACGACCCCCCTGCTCACACACACTACCCCGCTGCTGGAGGGAAACAACACTGGGTTTGGGGACCATCCCACTGAACGCAGAGTGTTGGCAGTGCTGGATATCAGATCCCGCTCCGGATCTTCAGCTGATGTTTGGTGAAATGAAGGGGAGCTCACAGCAGGGGTGCAAGCCTGAGGGCTGCAGATCGGGATTTGCTTTGATCCAGCCTATAACAAAATTTATTTTTTACACAGCAAAACACTTGTTTTCCTCTGTAGCCTCCCTGGTCCAGGATCAGACACTCCAGGTTCAACCCTGGAGTTCCTGCCAGTTTGTGGACTATTTTTGGTCTGCTCTGGTTTTAAGTTCTTCTAAAAATGTCTTCACTTTACACATGCCTTTTAAATTTATTTGTTTCCTCTATTCTTATCAGCTACCAGAGGGCTATATTTAAACCTTGAATGCAGCATTAGCTCTCTGGTAATACTTGAATTCTTACAGGATGCACGTGATCTGGAGAATGAAAAATTAGGTTGCTTGACCAATAACGCAGAGCAGCATCTCTGCGATCTAAACTGAGGCCTGCATTATCTGACAGAGAGGGTGTTTTTTGTTTGCGTTACCTAGACAACTCTCCCTCAAACATCACCAACATAACTCTGACATCAGTGCAGGTGCTATCTCCATGATTTCTCTATTTGCATGTCACCACCCTCTTGATCTCAAGGGCAGGTGCTGGCAGGCTGCCTGCTGCCATCAGTAGGTACTCCTGCGCAGCAGGCACGACTCCCAGTTGTTAAACGTCGCCTCTGAGTCAGCAGTGACCCCATGATTAGTGCTTGGGAAAGGAGCACGTTGCACCATTCAGTTCACATCAGTGTTTCCCAGATGACTCACCAGCAGCATGAGCCAGTGCAGCTTGGTGAGAGACTTTTGGGGAGTTGTAGGACCCTGCCCTCTTCTGCACACCCCACTCCTGTGTCCAGCTACATAGGTTGTGCAGAGCAAGACTTAAAGAAAACCCTGATCAGCGTAGATCGGACAGCAGTGCCCAGGACCAAGNAGGAAATAATACTTAGGCACAGTCTATAACTCCTGAGATTAAGAGGGAATTTGCAGACCTGGCATCTAGGCATGGCTGACCTTCTATTGGAGGAGGGGATCTACTGAGGAATTACCTTGCTAAGGCATCGATTACAAGGGCAGCACAATGATTTATTGCAATTTGTTTTTCACTTCTGATGTGCTCAACAGTGATTTGATACATACCTGTGATAAGAAATCTTAATACAGGTTACAGAAATAGCTCCAGACCTAGCTGGCAGGAGATAGCCTCTAATGTGCACCAGTTTCTTAGCTGCTTGCAGTAAACTCTTTCTCCAACAATCCCTTTTTCTGGTCCACATATCTTTTATTTCACAGCTTTGTTGAAGCTCCTTCCTGCTTATTTTTGTGCTCATTCCTGAAGATAACACACGGTGGATGCTGCAGGGAGGAAGGACCCAGAGATTGCTCTGCTCTTCTCTCCCACTGCACTATCCTGAGCCTGCCTGTAGGGATGCAGCTTTAGCACATGTTCTGCTGTCAGGGAATTTCACAGCACAGCAACTTGAACCGCCTGGACAACTGACCTGTTGTGCTCTCTATCAGTCAAAACTCCTGTGCTACTCAAACTGCGGGCCATATTTTGCTGGAAAGTACTTGCAGAAGAGCATCCAGACATTGCCCTCGAACGTGATCCCCACTGCCTCTTGGGTACCAAGGGCTGCGAAGACGTGTGTGATATGGATGGGGAGTGGTTTTACACACACTGAGACCCGAAGGGAAATCTCCAGTCCGTTCTCTGCCTCAGAGCACTGACTATACCCTCCCCTCCCACCAGTGCCCTGCTATTCCTGCAAAGAAAGCTCTGTTACTCCACAGAACTCCAGCCTGGGAAGCCAGCTGCAGCCATCTCCAGCAGACCCTGATGCTGTAGCTGTACATCCAACTGTGCTCGTAGCCAAACTCACCTGGAGCTCTCTCCTTATTCAAAGCTGCTCATTGCTGCATGGGTGTTCTTCTGCACTTGCACGGATTTTATTTTGTTTCCCAGGACTCAGGGGAGCCCTAAGGATTGGCATTTAACTCGGCACATTGTGCTGCTACCAGCCAGTCGGGCTTTGACAAGCAGCACTGGCGAATCTTGTGCTACTGCTGCAAGACCTGCCCCTGTTCTTCTCTGTTATTACTACAGTAAATAACCGGAGACACCCTAATTTCTCTTAAGCAGCTTTAGGCTACAGCTTCTCAGCCTTTTGTTCTGATAGGCCTTGCCAGTTGGTAGCCAGGGGCTGGTGGCAGGTTGAGGTGTCCTTTAATTTGACTGGACATGCTGTAGGGCAATGTGAGTTTTGGAGGCTGTCAGAGGCTAAGCACAATTCATCACAGCTAATATCGTCCAGTACCTGGCAGGCTGGGCCATGGGTGCCCCAAAAGGTCCAGAGTAAAGCCTACTGGCATGCTTCCCTGCTGCAGTGGGTGGGCAGCGACTCTGACCTCCTCCCAGGGATCCTGGGCTGAAGGAGGACACCTGCAAGGTGGACTGAGCTGTTTACCAACATATGTAGAGCAGCACCAGTCTGCCAAAAGGTCACTTGAAGCTATTTATGAAAGCATTGAGTGAAAGAAATGGATGGTTAAAAGAACCTGCCTTAATGAGCAATGGAAACTGTTCAACAACGATGGAAGCAAACCTCACTAACATTTTGCTTGCTGGGAATGTGCTACTGTGCAGGACTCTCCTGTCTAGATCAAGGCTTTCTTGCACAGAAATTCTCCCCATGCCATGGGGCTCCTCAGAAAGGTGAGAGCTGCCCAAATCAGGTCCCCCAGGTTCTGGATGAAAGCCTCCAAGGATTTGCTCACTGGTGAGGCATGCATGGGGTGTCTGGCAGCAATTTAGCCACATGATGCATCACAGCAGGTAACAGAGAGCTGATGTCCTGGGATTGTAATGCCCTGGGAGGCTTAGGACAACACACACATATAGACCATTTCAGCAATGAGATTTGGGAGAAATGAGAAATCAGATACCCTCAGAACATTCTTCTACATATTCCCAGCCTTCCACATCTATCCTCCACTGCAACCCACCAGCAATCAACATTTGTCACAAATAGACTCTTGTTTTTCCTTCTTTTTAAACATGAATCTGGTGACACCCTGCTTTCTGAAAGGCAAATGGTGACTCCCAGCTCTGCCCACCTGCACATCCAGGAGAGAGCTGCCCTCCCTTGGAGTAACGCTCTGCAAACAAACCATGTGAGATGGGGAGAGAGCCCACCATCCAACAGACCTGACCTCTTCCCAGGAGATTGAAACCACCACCCATTTTATAAAAAATGGCTTTTTTATCAGCAAATTGAGTTGCCCTGAAAACAAGACTTTTCACCTCCATCTTAACTGTCACTGCACCAGCAAAGCCTCTGAGATGCAAAACCATCATAAACTGCATCAAGCTCTATGGTGCACTGGGCCATCACCTTACCAGCTCATGCAGCATCAAAGTCACACCCTCCACTTTCCTTTCCCCTTACCTCTTCTTCATTTTCAGTCTGTCACCAGTCCTGCACTTGGTTTTCAGAAAACCAGAGACTCTCCCTGGTTGAAGGGGAGGAAAAGGCATCTCTGGCCTCAGGCTGGGAGAGACTTGGTAACATGTATAAATCAGGGGAGAGAGGAATAGGCAAATTCACACCAGGTCTGTTACAGCTCTGATCGCATTCTCACTGGGGAAGGTAATGTGTGTGATGACCACAGCCCAGAAGATGCTATAAGACAGATGGATCCTTGTATGGGGAGAAGAGGTGGCAGAGAACAGCTTGGATGGCCTGACATAAGGCCATCCAAAAGACATTTTATTTAGGTTTTATATTTATGTGTTATTAACTGCTTTTATTTCTCTACTGCCAGTTAAAATCAAAATGCCAGTTATTTCCTACAGAATCAGCACTCATTAGAGCACCGGCACCACCGCAGTAGCAAGCATCTGGCCAAGGAGCATTTGCTGAGGGATGCTGTCCTGCTCTGCTGCCCTGGCAGGGGGAAGTCTCCTAGCCTGAGAAAACCAAAGGAATGTTTGGTTTATGGCAGAGTTGCCCCAGGAACAGGGAAACGTGTGAGTCTGCTCATCTTCCACTTACACATCGCCATCCTGCAGCTCCTCAGGAGAGAGGAAGGTAGAAAGCAAAGGCTCTTCTGCATTTACATGCTTGGTTTTTATGGCAGACAGAGCTCCTTCGGTTCTAAAGCTCTGGGCTGTCATTTCACATCTCCCCATGCTCACTACCAAGGCTGGGAGAGATGGATCTGTCCTGCTTCAGGGACAAGGGAGGGGGAAGGATCAAAGCATCTTCTCCCTCCCAGCCACTCCACCACGGCTCCTCTGGTGCTCAGAAAGCACCAGGGACTCGGCTTGGGAAGTGCCTGCTGAGTCCCATGCCTTCTTTCCCTCGTAGTTAAGAGTGCAACGGGGGAGTTAAATGAGGTAAGGGATCCTCTATAACGTCTGTGTTGCATTTTGTCCTATATATTATGAATCACACGTTTTTTCGACAGGAGTTAGCATGCCAGATTGCTCTTCCAAATGATTATGCATGACATGCTCCTTCAGCCAGCCTTCCAGTGACTCATCAGCAGGTAAAGCTTTCAACAGGGGAAGAAAGAAAAAGACTCCAACACGTTTCCACGGGCTTTGTGCAGCCACCAAACAAATATCAAGTCTAGCCTCTTTGTGTTGCTGTCTGTCTGCTCAATCCCATGTCAGATGCAACAAAAGGAGTTTTGTGCAGAGAAAAGCCTGCAGAAGATGGTCCGCTTTGCTGCTTTGGAGAGTAGTGGGGATTTCAGTGTTTTTGGTGTTGTCTCCCATTGCTTGCTTTGTTGTTCTGAGCCACCATGTCTACCAAAAAGACCCACAGAAAAAATAATCTTCTTCAGGGTGGGGCAAAACTTTACAGATGGGTTTGTGGTTTACTGTACCAGAGATGGCCCTGACAACAATGAGCATCAGAAATGATGAATCTCTTCCCCCGTGTTCCTCCCCACCTGCAACCAAAGGTCTGGGAAGGGCGGAGACCCCAGTGAGAGCCCTGCAGAGTCCCAGCCGTGCTGCTGGAGCCAGGAGTCAGGTGCACGAGAGGCTGCTTTTGCCAAGCAAGGTCGTGTGTAGCAGGGGAATTCACACCTAGGCAGCCTGTCTTTGGTTTTAGAGAGCATAGTTTGAGGCAGTGGGGTTAAAGTTTAATTAAAAAGTGCTTCAGAGATGAAAGTCTCACCAAGAAATTTCCATGAGAGGTGGTTTCATGAGAGCCTGAGTTTATGATCTCTTTTTTAAGCAGCTTTATTTTTACACAGCTAATGGACATGATACTTCACTGAAACGCAGATTCCCAAGGGGAGGGATTGCAATATAAATCATTTGTGGTGGCTGCTGGCAGCAGTGCTGCAAAAGATGGTGGCAGAGGCTCAGGTACCGAGAGCTAGCAGGTCACATCCAGTCATAGGCTCACGGAGCCTGCTGGTTTCTCAGTCCCACCCTCCTCTCACAAGGCTGATGACACTGCAAGCTGAGATCAAGGCCATCAAGTCCCAGCCCCTACAGATGCCACAGGCCCAGAAACAGCCCCTGTCCACTCAGCATCCCCATTGCCCACCAGACCCCAGCTGGCTTTGGTAACACCACCCAGATGCCAAGTGCTGGAGGAAGTTGCCACCAGGTCTGGCAGCTGGAGCAGGAGGACCTGCAGGTAGACCAGCAGATTTCCTTAGGAAACCAGAACAACAAATCATTAGGAAAACAAATGAGCAAAAGCAAGTCCTCCTTCATTCAATAAGGGTACGCAGGCACAGGGCAATGACGGGGCCAAATCTCTCCAAGCTATTTGGATGCATAAATCTGTTTTCTTATTAATAGGAACAAAGCCTCTGATGGCTTTCAAAATCTAGGTTATGGTATCTTGAGTTACAAGATCCTCATCCCTCAATCACCAGAAAAATCCAGCAGAGTGACACAAATGCAGGAGGATCAGGATCAAGTTGAGAGACAGGAGACTTGGGGAAAAATGCAGGACTTGGAAGAAAAGAATAATCTGTTTAA
>WEIS01045015.1:0-14345 GCA_013389965.1 Todus mexicanus
GCCAGAGTTTGTAGTAATTCCAGTTTATTTTGGCAGAGCAGAAAGAGAATGATGGAGAAACTCGTCCATAGAGGCGAGTGAAAGCCACGTCTACACTATGCAGAGGGACACAGCGGCTGGACACCCAAGCAGGCACTGACATGAAACAGCAAAACCCATTCAGAAGTGTGGTCTGATGCAAAACAGCTCCAAGGAGGTAATAATCACAGAATCATAGAATGGTAGGGGTTGGAAGGGACCTCTGGAGGTCATCTCGTTCAACCCCCTCCTGCCAAGGCAAAGTCACCTAGAGCAGGTTGCACAGGAACACATCCAGGTGGGGTTTGAAAGTCTCCAAAGAAGGAGACTCCACACCCTCTCTGGGCAGCCTAGGCCAGGGCTTTGTCAACTTCACAGTAAAGAACTTATTCCTCATGTTCAGGTGGAAATTCATGTGTTCCAGTTTGTCTCCGTTGCCCCTCATCCTATCACGGAGCACTATTGAAAAGAGGCTGGCCCCTTCTACTTGACACTCACCCTTCAGTTTATCTCTAAATATTAGTAAGATCCCCTCTCAGGCTTCTCTTCTCCATCTGAACAGCCCCCACACCTCTCAGCCTTTCCTCGTAAGACTGATGTTCCAGTCCCTTAATCATCTTTGTAGCCTCTATCAGACTCTCTAGTATTTTCCTGTCCCTCTTGAACTGGGAAAGACCAGAACTGGACACAATACTCTAGAGGTGGTCTCACCACGGCAGAATAGAGGGGGAAGAGAACCTCCCTTGACCCGCTGGACACATTCTTCTTAATGCACCCCAGGATATCACTGTGGCCTTCTTGGCCATAAGGGCCCATTGCTGGCTCATGGTTAACTTGTTGTCCACAACAGGACTCCCAGGTTCTTCTCCATGGAGCTGCTTTCCAGCAGGCCAACCCCTAATTGGTACTGGTGCATAGGTAATAATCTCTGCTCTGCGAGCAGGGCACAGCATACGCTTGGTTTATGTGGATAGCAGCACAAAGAGTGCTCTCAAAAGGCTGAGTTTATATTATTGAGCCTGTTTAGTTTAGTGAGGAAACAGGAAGGCAGAAAATGAATGGTACAATGCAGGCGTACAGCCATTTATTTAATAAGTTCTATGAAATTCAAGAGAAAAAAACCTGTTAAAAGGAAATTCCTTTTTGTGCAATGCATAATTAACCTTGGACCTTTTTTCCCCAGACCTTGCTAAACATGAAAGCATAGCAGGATAATATGGATTTGCTACTGTTCTTAGGTTTGCTATGGTTCTTTTCTTCCCTAAAAAGGGAAAACCTGAGGTGTTAACCATAAGCTGCCAGGAGCCTGGCACTTCCAAGTATAGTATTTCACAGCAAGTTTCTTCTATTTGAATTAGAATTACTAGCCATTGACAAAAACAGAATAAAAGAATAAATGCTCCATTGCTTTCACCCACAATAGATCTTCCTTTAAATGCAAGGATGCTTTTGCATTCATTTCCTAAACTACTCCAGATAGAAGCAGAAGTCTGCCTTCTGTCCCCAAATGAAAGGTTCTCTGAAAATAAGACCTCTCCACGCAGACTGGACCGATGCTTCACGCAAAATCTACTATTATAAACTTGTAAGAACACTTGTGTCACCTTTGCTTCGAATCCACAATTCTGAGAGAAGCTGAGTTATGTTCCTGATCCCAGGTCAGTCCCTTCTCCATCAGCAGAGGTGCCATCAATGCTCATCTGCTGGCACAGCTCCATGTTTGATCACTCATTTCTTCTATTTGGTTCTACTACAGGAATCTGGGTTAATTTAAACATATATAAATAGTAGGGGCGTTTTTCCTCCTAGGTGCACCTCCATAAATCCAAGTTACTAAAAAACTCTGCATGCATGGTCCTCCACATGGCAACTAGAGAAAGAAAACAAAACCTCACGCAAAAACCTGAAATAGTCTCTTGTCCACAGAGAAGCCAAAGGAGACAAGGGAAATACAGGTTCTAGCCAGACCCAGAGCCGCAGCTCTGCGTTAGAACTGAGACCTTTGGGAACGTCTTTCCCACACAATTTCAATTCAGCCCCGTTCTACGCTGCTGCTCAATACACCTTTTCATTTCTTGGTTGCACAAGGAGAGGCCATGAGGGCTGTTCACGCAGTGAGCAGCTACGCAAGAGCACTTCATCAGCCTGGCCGCTGTATCATCTCGTGCTGTATTTACCGCGCGCCATTCAAGACCGTCTCTGAAGAGAGGGATTGCTCATCTCTTTACAGCCTTTTCCAGGCACTCAGCATTATGGAACACAAGCTTTCTCTAAGTGTTTATTAACCTCCACAGAAGAGAACATGTTATCCCATTTTGTAGACAAGAGGCCAAGAAAAAGGTTGATTTAGGCATTCAAAAGCAGTGAGTAGCTCTTAACTGTGAAGTCCAAAGCATAAAGGGCTAGTATCTACAAAGAGAAGGTCACAAATATTTTAGAGTACCTCTTATTACAAAAACAAACAAATAAACAAACACTTCCCCCCTTCACTTCATTTTCAAAACCCATACTGCGTTGTATGAGCATTTTTCCTGCTCCTCAAAGTCAGCTGGAGGCAGATGTTCACAACAGATACATCAGTCTAACAGCTAGAAGACAGGATATATAAAGATCTCGCTTTCAATTCCTCACATTATTGGAGCTACAGAGGAAAAAAACCACTTCACCAATTGCACAATGGCAGGAGCAGGGCGCACGCTTCCCAGGGAGTAAATGTTTTCTTTGCAATTATATAATCCAGCTCAAGATCAGCGAGGAAACATAATAGAAAGAAAGAGAAATGGTGCCTGTGCAATATCTTAATTCAGAGGGACTAAATTCAGCAACAAGAGCAAATGATGACTTTATTAGGTGCTATCCCAGATATTTGTGTGCTTTTAGTACACCCTGATGTGTAATTGTTCAGCTGGTGAAATACTAGCATAGCCTCACAGAAGTCAACGGAGCTGTAACAGTCCACCTAAGGATGATGTACAGAGCTGTATACATAGTTTTCCCTTCATTTCTTTCATCATTTCAGCCTTAATTCTGGTTCCAGAACTTCAACCCTCAAACCGGGACTGCAGAAGTGACAGCAACATGAGCTGCTCCTTTCTGCACAGCAACCTATCCCTCTATTAACTGCATGATTTTGCCTTAAGCAAAGAGTAAAAATGGGACCTTGTTCATGTTCTTGGTGTTCTTAACTGCAGATGGAAAATATTTGTAATACACTGCATATGACAAATTAGCTTCCAGTCTACTTTCGATCTTAGGTAGCTCCAGAGGACTTAGCATGGTGTAAGACAGAGCAGAAGCTGTCCAAACACTGTCACAACCGAAATCCTGCTGGCTCAGTCACACACCAAAATGCAGATGAAAGGCTTTGAGCTATTTGAGCTTAGACAGTTCTCCGCACAAATCACACGTAACTAGGTTGACTTAACTTTGCTCTAAAATTCAATGACGGTAATGAATTTTTACATCTTCTCTGCTATTAGTGACTTGCATGTAATAATCCCAATAATATTATCTCAAAATTCCTATGATACTACAGCATTAATGGAAATGTAAAACTAAACTGCTAAAACTTAAACCCGATTAATGAAATATCCCGTCAAACAGATTCATTTCACTTCCTAAAGCAAAGAGCTTCACTTGATCTCCCAGCGTCAGCTATTTGAAATGCTAAAACATTTTTCTTCCAGTTGTAAAAGATTTTTTTCCACAGGCAAGAACTTGTTTGTCACTATTCACAAGGCAGCCTTGCCACAACAAGAATCCTGCTCTCTCTCCTTGGTTAGGCACTGGAGCATCTAACAAGAATAGTTAGAGATTATTCCAGTGAGTTAATTGGGTTTCAGAAATGGTTTGGGAAGAGACGCTCTCTCAGGCTTTCTCCTCTGTTTGGGGAAATACGACTTGCCAGTCAACATTAGGATCTCTGTTAGGAGGGGCAGCATGAGCAGAGCCTTCACTCCCAGATGCTTAGGTAGTCTGCAGATGAGACTGAAAAAGCCAAAATTGAGAAGAGTTCCCCAATAAAGCCGCAGATATGAAATTTCTCGGATTTGAATATCTGCGTTCAATCTAAATTTGCGCTGACCTTATCGCAGGTGCCTTGCCATGGAGATCCGTATCTCAGTTTAATAGAAAAGGCAGTCTGAAGCAATAAAGCAACCCGGCACATCCTCATGACTGCCAGAAAAAACACAAACATTCTTCTCCTGCTGCATCTCTGCTTTCAACTGAGTTGAGCACTCGGTACCCTCCCTGGAGAGACCAGCACGAAGTGAATTCCCAAAACACAGAAAAGTGTGATCCCAGTTCAGGCACGTTCATGCTGGATGCCAGTTGGGACCAGCACGCCCCTCTTCTATGCATCCAGCTGCGTTGCAAACTGCCGAGGAGCATGCGGAGCAGTGCAAATTAGCATGGCAGTGACAGACATCTCATCTCATCTCTCCGTCAGGAGAAGCGCGACTCACAAATGAGAGAGCAGAAGAGAGAGCTTGGGGCATAGATGCTGCGAACACACCCCAGTGAACTTCACTCCTTCGATTACTCCCACTGAAATCACAGTTCTGCACATATGTAAATACTCGCAGAACAGCAGCCCTCATCCCTGCGAGTGGAGCGAATCGGTAACGGCTCAGAACTCTAACACAGCACTGCCACCCATGGAAGGGATGGCTCCTTACAGGAGGTGCACCCAGGGCTCCCCAGACTCAAATCAATCGCTGGACCAGGAGCCTCCAGCTTTCATACCGCAAGCAGAGATGAGCTCTGTCCTCAGGCAGCTGCCATCAAACAAATCCAGATGAGTGGGTTTGACTTTCTCTAGGTCACTTTAGGCTCACAGCAGCACTCAGGGGATTTGGGACCTACCTGGTTCTCTTTGGCTGGTGAGATATATTTTGGTCTCCTGGGCTTTAAAACAAATAAGAGAAAGAGCTGCTCACATCTCCATGAAGAACAGCGTCCATAAAACTACTCATGGGGGTTTCTTTGCTTTCACCAGAAGCTTCTTTGTTTTATAAGGTCCACTATTATGGTGCTATTAAAAGGTTTAATGATTTAAATACCACTCTGAATTTAAGCCAGATGTTATGATACTCTCCACCAAGTACCAAACCTACTGGCTACTAATACAAACATGAGAAATCCTCTCTGAAATCTTCTGCGGTTGATAGAACTCAACTGAGTATTTTTATTTTAACCAGAAATTCCTCTGGAAATATTCAAGACTCACAATATTTAAACCCCAACCCACTTCCTAAGTTCTAAATAACATTAATTTTAGCTAACAGCAGTATTTTAAAAATCCTTGGTTCTATAAGCCTATTAACTTCTCATACTACCAAGTTCAGCTATAGAAAATAGAAAAGCATCCGCCTCTTGCCGCTTATTGACACTGGATGTCATCTAAATGTTTAAAATGCAATACTGTTCCTGGGATTATTACTGCATGAGAGAAAGACATTTAAGAAGGGCCACGCAGATGAGCTGCACGCACAGACCAAACCGCCAGCAGCACGAGGCTAAGCCGTGTGGGCAAACACCTCTTNAAGGGAGGAGGGGGAGGAGGACACAGCTGGGAGACCAAAGCCATCCTTGGCTTCTTCCTACCGACACTTTACTACCTACCCCTTAGGAACTTCCTTTAATGAACAGAGACAGAGCTGGGCTTTTAGCAGGGTTCATCAGCAACTTTCTGACAAAACAGATCTTCAGGGACAAATATTGATTTATTGACACTAAGGTGTCTTAACCTTCAGAGTTCTTGTTTCCCAATGGCTCATTTGCTGGTTTGCTCGTGAATCAGACTGTCCACTGCCTTGGGCAGTTCTATCCGACACATACTTCACCCTGTGCCAGGGCCAGCAATGCAGGGGTAATGAACTCATGACCAGGAGTCCCGAGGTTTGGGGGCTCTGTGCTTCCCAGTAAGCAAGACAGAGACAGAAGAAATCCTGCAGGTCCCACAATCGGGTTCAATGTGTTTTAAAATGCTATCTCCATGTAGAAACCCAAGCAAGCTTCAGATGAGCACTTATGTCTGCACATCACTCAAGTGTCCCAGAGCCCAAATTCCCGAAGTAAAACAATCAGTTGATGACATGCCTCACCTTTTGGCAATGTAATGTGTGTATCTGGATTTTTCCAGCTCATTCACAGTTAACTCTGTGCACTTCTGCTGCGTAACACATCCCGTGCCTCACTTACCCTTAGGAAAAGCAAAGAAGCCACTGCTTTTCTCTCCACTTCTAATTTACACTGCAACCTCTCTGGGCCAGGACCTATTTCTTGTTAAGTGTTTATACAGCGCCTAACTCAAAGGCAACCTCATCTCAGACCCTTTTTTGATGCAAATGTAATAGAGAGCTGGGCTGCTTGAACAGAAAGGGTAATTTTGGCTCCCCCTCGGTAATGGACTTTTTGTCTGGGAACAGATAATTGGGCTGTTTTGTCATTACTCTTTTTAAGTGAGGTTAAGGTCCTATTGGTGGTGAAGTGAAATATGTATTGTGCGCTAATCAGCAGTCCACAGCAAAATGTGCTGGGGCAGAGCTTGCCCTGCATTTTCTGAACTCAAGAGGTGGGTTGTACTAACACAATTAAAGGAAGAATTGGGCTATGTACACACGTAGATCATTATACTTGCGCATCTTCTTTAGCTGCACATCACGCAGGGAAGGGTTTGAAGACTAGAATCATGTCCATAACAATTATGGGTCTAGACAGAGACCTGCCTAAAGGCACAAGCTACATTAGAGCAGTTTAAGTTGCTGCCTTCTCCGGAGGAAGCAATCGAAGAGCCAGTGGGACTCTGGCTCCTCTTCTACCACAAGATGCAGTAACACGGCCTCCAGCCCAGGAGCAGGGTAAGCCGAGCTGCTTCAGTTGGCTTTGCAGAGGACTAGAAGGACACACACTATCAGTCAATGCACCTCAGCTGGAGGCAGTAGCTTTTAAAGCAACGGAAGTGAACTTCTGGCCGCTGGTTATGTCGTCTTGCTCCAGAGTCAACAGGGTCAGTGAAGATCAAACTAGGTAATTCCAGTCTCGGGAACAGAGGATTTGCTCCTTCACTATTACATGCTACTAATTATCAAAAGGCTGTTCCTCCTCACAAAGGGAAGAATGGTTTTTGTGGTGCCAGGGTACAGAACTACAAGAAAAATTCTTCATCAACTTTGTTGTCAAATATATTTCAAATGCAGTAGCTTCTATCTTGGTGCTATTTGTTTCAGCCCAAGAGAAAGCGGAGGACTGACAATCTTCCATCATTTCTTAGCATGAAGGTCAGCTTATCAGAAAATAACATCAGTGGCAGACATTTAAAATACATTTATTCCAAGGTTCCTCCCACCCTTTCCCATGGATAGCAGATTTAAAACCTCTCCCAGACAGTCCGTCTTTTCCAACCCAATAATGGGCTATTCTGGTCAGTCTTTTAATGCAGTGAATCTGATTTGCTTCTGAGTGCAAGTCAGTGTTGATGCGAATCACAAAGCCATATATGAAATACACTTTGGATCTATTAGAAACTTTCTTCCCCCACAACATTAAAACAACCAACATTTAAACTTGCCACTAACATGCAGAAAGAAAAATCCTTGGCTCCAGGATTTACACCTTTCTTTAGTAAGACAGATCCTAAGTCTGACAACCTCCTACAGACATTGCAAAGAAAACCTGCTCATTCCAGCTGTTACCTGAGTTTTAGAGTTCCTTTTACATTTAGACTTTAATCCTCTAATTACATGACTTGTAAGCTACTGAATTCTCTGTTCACGAGAAATTGTCCAGGATATCTTGCAGAGAGAGAAAAAAAAAAAAAGTGGTGTGCTTCTGCAATGCTTAATTCTCACACAGTGAGGAAATACTGGACCAAACCTCCAAAAGCCAATTTGAGTAAGAAAATAATTAGCATACACTCATTCCTTCAAATGCCAGGGAAAAAATTGTCCAATATATTTGAAATTTCGATGTCTTTTTCCCCCCGATGCTTTAGGCATTAATGGGTTTTTAACAGGACACAGTATGTAATTTTCTTAAGGCAATTTTCAGTGTTTTTTCACCTTCAGAAAGATTGTACTGGGTTAAGCTTTCCCTGCTGACACCATAAGGATGATTTCTCCCATTAAAAAGGTCTTGAAAACAAAAGGAATAATAACAAAAAAGAGTGCATTTATAGTTTCTTTGCTGAGCAGACAAACCATACCTTCAGAGCGTTCAATGACAGCCTGTGGGACAATTGTCCATTCCAACGATTATCATACTGNAGCCTGTGGGACAATTGTCCATTCCAACGATTATCATACTGCAATATTCATCCCAGTAGTCCCGGAATAAATTTTTACATTATAGTCCTGACTTTGCTGTATAAAGAATTTAACCATCGCTTATTTGTGACACAGGAGACCTGGGTTATGCTCCTGGATCTGCCATTGCCCTCTGGTACGTTGCCCTGTAAAGATCTCTTTGCCTGCGTCTCAGTTTCTCTACTTCTAAGATGGGGATCAGGGTATCTTCACAAAACACCCTCCCGTGGAGGGATCAATGTCGAATTGTTAAGTTTCACCCTTTCGAATGGCTCTCTTGGAAAGCAAAGAATTTCAGTCTTCATTTAGAGTACAAAAGCTGGCGTGTCTATGGCGTTTTTAAAGGCAATTTCGCATCAAGCTCTGAGGATGTGTAAATGAAAACACCTCTGAAACATATTCTGTTTGGTTTTCATCCTTTGTCTGTGCGCACTGACACGCCGTTCATCTTATCTTCAATGGAGGAAAAAAAAAAGTTAGCACTTAAGCACTTATTTCTGCTGAAAAACCATTCGTATAAATAAAACAGAGACAGAGAGAGACAAAGTGCTCTGTACGGACACTTTCAGCTGACAGTGAAAATGCTCCTACCACAACAAACCGGAGCTCACTCTGCGAGGACAGCACCACTCTGGATTTTCATCTTTTAAAGAAAATGAAGAAGAATGAAGAGCTATGCCTCACTTACTCTTGAAGCAAATCAAAAGGAATATTCTGGTATCTATTTTTTATCCTCCTGTTCTGTAATGAAAACAAAAGACTGAAATATTAGATTACTTCCTCTCTCTGTCAAAAATAATAGTTCATGTCCTTTCTGGTTTGACAGAAGGGAGACTTGTTAGATCTAAGTCCTTTCATCTGAAACACCATCACGCCAGTTTGCACCGGTCTAACCTATTAAAATAAAGTTGAGCTCTGAAAAGCTGCTTCTGGGTTTGGTTGTTGGTGGTTTTTTCCTTTTGGAACTGCATTGCAAGCAATGATTAGATTGCATTTGTCAATAAATCTATAGGGATCAGTGAACCAAAATAGCTACTCCCTCTCAAACCTATCAATTAACAGGCTTCCTTTGGTAATGACGTTACCATGATTGCCTTAAACATTACTCTATTCCAAGCTGTGCTCTTCGGAACACAACAAACCCATTCTAAAGGCTGTGCAAAATGCATCTAGGACATTCATGTTCGTAAATTTATAGTTTAGCCCTTTGAGCAGCACTCACGGTTTTAACTGGGTGTATTCTCAGACACGCATGGTCTTTCAAAAATATGTGGTTTGACTGAAAATGTCTCAGCAAGAAAGCACTATAGAATCATAGAATCATCAAGGTTGGAAATGACCTTCAAGATCATCAAGCCTATGTCAGTACAGAAAAAACCTGAAGTGACCAGAAACTGATCTGACTAATAAAGACATAAAATGATAAGAGGGTAATTTTAAGTAATCTGTTATGTAGGGATAAAGAATTATATTTCAGAACATCACATGTAGCACACAATTACAAAGAATCAAGGAAGTCAAGGGAAGACTGACCTTACTGCGCTGAGGTCATTCAAATTATTCTAATAGCAACTTCCCTCTTGTCAGTATTAGCCATAAATATGGGTGGTTTGACTCGCAGGAGGTACGCTTTTTTCCTGATGTATTAAATAGTGCGTTATTAGACAGATTCCATTTCATTCCTCCAGTTTTCCCTCCAACTGCATTTCCAGCTCAGTCGGTAACCCAAAGAACCCAGTCTCTGCACCCAGCTGTACCCCAGTTCTGCCACTGTCCCAGTTTGCTCCCTCATTTTTCCACCTACAATGGATTTATTTCACACAGTTCTTGAAAATCAATGCTTAGTATGATCCATATACATATTCAAATAGAACTTCTATTTCCAATAATTACTGGTGCAACAGGATTTTCCTTTCTGATGGTTTAAGCAACCTGAAGAGAAAAAGGGAGGGAGATGAAGAAGATAAAAACCAGTTTAAACAACTCCAATCTTTTAGCAGAGTTGTGCCAGTCGGAAGCCGAATAGATCATTCGGAGTGTTCTTTCCAAATGATTGTGTAAGCAAACAAGAAAAGGGAAGTACATCAGGGCATGATTAGTCTCTGTAGCATGAACTAGCTAAGAGAACAAATCAAATTTAACACTAGGAAAGCAATAATGGAAAATGTCTGTCTCACCGACAGTTCCCTTGGGATAAACAACCTGACAGTGCTGAGCCGAGCCAAGGCAGTCTTCTCATAGGTACCATGAAAGCCACTTCTCTGCTGAGAACTTTGTAGAGAGAAATACCAGCCATAGTTTATCCCTCATTACCATTATGGATCTCTATATTTAGCAAAGATCAGCAATACAACAACACAGTATAGTCCAGAAACTTATTAGTTACCCTCTGAGATACACAATTAACATTTTCACAACTCCAAGAAGTTAAAAGGAGCCAAAACCTCTCAAGTACTTTTGAAATAGTTAATGCCATAGAAAGACCACAATATTTTTTTCTTGCTCTTTGCCCTTTCTAACCTCATCACGTAACATTCCCTAGTATTTCCAGGCTCACCCTCTGACAGTCAGTAGGTTAAATATTTCCTACCAGGTGCTGCTTTCTCATGGATAAAGGAGTTGTCATAGGGAGTGCGGAGCACAGAATGCAGACAAACTGATGGTATAAGGAAACAAAAAACTACAAAAGCTTTTGTTCCAGATGATGAAAGCCATCATAGAATCGTAGAATGGTTTGGGTGGAAGGGACTTTAAAGATTACTTAGTTCCATTCCACTGCCATGGCAGGGACATCTCCCACTAGAACACGTTGCTGAAAGCCCCATCCAGTCTGGATTTGAAAACATCCAGTGATGGAGCTTCCACAACTTCCCTGGGTGACCTGTTTCAGTGTCTCACCACACTCAGAGTGAAGCATAGATTACATCACTCAAGGAGAAGCCAGCTAATAGAGCACTCACAAATCTTGAATTCTTCCATTTTGCTATCAGAATTCATTTCATACTGATTTTGGAAGAGTGACATGGCCCTGCCTAAGGCACTACCACATAGCCAAGATAACCCAGACATTGTATTGATCAACAGATTATCAATTGCCTACGTGAAAGCAGAACTAACGATACAACGAAGTGACCAAAGAACCCCATCTTACATCTAGCAAACCAAATTCATTTGATCAACCATTACATGAGTGAACTCTTAGTTTCCCACTCCTGTGCGACCAGCAAGCTCCAGTTTCTCTGGCTTGGACCCATAAGCCAGGCTCAGGGTTCCAACCTACGTGCCCATGGCTTGTGAGCTCCCAAACTGGTAGGGAAATTGTGAAAGAGATGCCACCTCCACCACGTCAGCTGACACAAGTGAGGTATCCCTGAGACAGAGTTTAAGGGGAGCAGCAGCCCCATACTGTGACCTTCTGCAGCCTCACCTCACCACCTATCAGGACTGCACTTAAATCACTGACTTCTCCCAGCCAGGAAAAAAGGGATGGTGAGAAATTTATTAGGCTTTATAATCATGCATAACAATCTGCTGTACGTCACGACTTAAACTGGAAAATATGCCTGACAGTAGAATTTCACCCTCATTAGATAAAATGAGGAAAGGTGATTGTGTGTGATCCTTGCCCCACGCTTCCATTGTGAGAGAGGAAGGAGACAAGTGGCAACAGCGTTTCTTATTAATTACACATTAACTCTTTGAATAGGCAGGGGGATAGGGATCTGTTTCCTCTCACTCTTCTCACTGGTGCAATGTAAAGAAACACTTCTATTAATTGGAAAACAATTATTTGAGTTACAAGGTACTTCAAATCCTAATACAGTTTAGGATTATGGGTGAATCTGGAGCTAAGAATGAGGTATTGTACTTTCCAATATAGATCAAGGGGAACCAATAGTGTATTTTAACATAACAGAAATTTCTAGGGCAAAAAGCTTCTCAGCACAGCCAGCACAAAGACACATGTGCCTTGTTTTCTACCTCTCTTCTGCACAAGAGGCTCTGCCCCCATTCCATATGGCCTGCCTTGAGTTCACTGCCATTTCTATTAAAAATGGATAAATAAGGGCAGGTGACTATATTTGTTGAAAACTAACTAAAGAAAGCGTCCCCTACTCTCTCTGTGCTCCTTGGTGGCCAAAGCACTCAGGGTGTCAGAAGCCCAAATTCTACCTAGAGGTTCTTCCCCATCTTCTGCAAGATGCCCTGCCAACAACAGGCTACCCTCAAGCAAATTCCAGATAAACTAAACACAAACATCCTCTGCTTCATTTCCCCACCCTGACTATTTCTGGTTACTCCTGGAAGCACTCACCAGTTTCTGAAAAAGCCAAGTCGCTGATAAGTCTCTTTTCCTGCTCACAGTCCAGATCAAGAGCCAACTCTCCTTGGAAGTGAGCCCATAAGCTCGCAGGCAGGCAGCTCGCTCCCCATTTCAGAGCCGCCCTCCTGGGAGGGTTCTCCTTGGCTCCCTTCAACCTTTGAGGAATGATCCAAGATCACGGAAATAAAAATTGGTGCATTTGAGTGATTATGTTTATTTCCTATTTTGCAAAGAGGCTTTTGAGTATTTCAACTTTAGAAGTTGAAATATTAAAAGTTTTCCTCCACCAACTACAAGCACTAGGAAGTTAAAAGCAGAGCAAGGTGAGAGATCGACACCTGATGCCCCGAGAAAAAGACAAAACACCTGAGAGCTGACAAAACTCATTTGAACATTGACACGACGCTGCTACACTGAACTGCCCTGAATGTGTCCAGAAGTGTCTGGGATTCTTTAAGTACTTACATCGCGCTATCACAGGGTTTCAGAAACCTAAAGCGCTAGAGATTAGTGCTTTAAAACCTAACCTGACCTGAAGCAAAAGGGATGGGTGTCAAGGAACAGCTGCTAATCGTTTGTCAGTGATCTTATTTGCCTTACTCTTGCAGTACTCTGATTTCGCTTGATGGGTAACACCAGAGTAAGGACAGTCCCTTCAGACTACCCGTGTGGGTCAGTCATGGTGCTCTGCATACAAATTGGTTGCACTCATTTGTAATGTTTTCCTTCCTCTGTTGCGCTGCTTCTTGATTAATTAGTGCCATTAAAGCACCTACACAGAGTACACATGACAACTTGCCTTGCAGAGCAGTGGGAAAAAAAGAGTAGGTCCTTCTGAATTCAGGGAAAAGTCTCTGAAGTGTAAATAGATAAAGATAATCAAATTCAGACGAGATTAAAATTAACAGACTATCAACCAAGTGACACTATTAATAAATGTCCACAACAAGGAGGGACAGAAAGGACTCCGGAAAGACCAAATGTAATTTAATTAAACAAATGAGAACACACGAAAGAAACCATAGCAGATAACTACATGAAAAGACAAATAAAGATCCCAGCAATAATTGCTGTTATATTATTCACTGTATAAAATGAACCGTACCGCTGTTCCTCTCTATTTACATAGCAAGATGTAGATGGAAATCCTTGGGATTTTAACTGTAACCTTGTACACTATAGATACTTGTCTTTGGCATAATAAATGAAGTTTTATTCTCTATGTAGCACACAACATTAGGCCACGCGAGTGCAGAATATACATACGTACTCACAGCAATCTTGCGATGCAAGGGAATACTATTATTCTGATTTTATGGATAGAGTTTTACAACCTCATTAGTCTTGAGGCAACAAAGCTTTGTTGGTAGGGTTTGGGTTGATATTACAGAGCGTGAAAAATCACATCCCATAATCTACACGACTAAAATAGGCAAAGTTTCTGATGTAAATGCAATGAGGTTGACGAGACCCTGCCCATCAGCTCTGCTTGTATTTATTTGAGTCGCTACACTGGCAGAATACCTCCTTCACAGTTTCTCCACTGGAGATCCAGTCCACCAGGCTCATTGGGGGTGGAATTTTGTAAGAGCTTCAATCCACAAAGCAACAAAGGGTCTTGTCAAGGGACATGGATGCTTGTGCTACAGTAGGGAACCAGTCTGCACGAGAATAACCTGCCCAGAGATGCAGGTAAG
>WEIS01045017.1:4261-29254 GCA_013389965.1 Todus mexicanus
CACAGGCCTCACAGGACAAGAATGTATTCTTGGGAAGAATTTGGGTTTACACAAAATGGAGACATTACAGACACATCTGAGGAAGCAAAATGGGCAAGTACCATCCCTGTGTTTGTACTGTATGCAGTAGGAGTTTCTTTCACAGATCTTTGATTAAGAACTGGGGAGGAGGCAGAAAGAGCCACAAAAAGAGGTGGGAGCTCAAGAAAATGCTTTGCAGGAGAGAACTGTGGAGCTCCAGCTGTTCAGGCTATCAAAAGGAAGACAAAAAGATGGCTTGGTTACATTATACAAATCCTTCAAAAGGAGAAAATGAAAATTATTAGAGAGATGTTTAACACAGCAGAAAAAGACACACACACACACGTAAAATCTTGGTCCAAGCCAAGAAAATTAATTTTGTGAAATCAGACAAAGCTGTAATCTACAAGGTGATTAACCAGAGGAGCAAAGTAACTGGGAAAGCATTTTCATCTTTGCCTGGTGTTTCCAAAACAAGACAGGCTGTCTTCACGGACAACAGAAGCTTTAGTCTGACTTCAGATTAAAGTGAAAACAGAACTGAAACTCTGCCAGAAATACCATTTTTCAGCCTGTGGTTTACTTCAGAAGCTGCATGATCCCTCTCAAGAGTGCTGAGATCCAAGTCTTTTATCAGTCACCTACACTAAGATTCACTCTCTCCCCCTACCACGTCTCAAGTTCTACACAAACTCCAGAAATCCTTAAGCAGGCTGATGAGTAGGCATGACCTCTTTAATGCCCTTAATGGAAAAAAAAGGTACCATTTTCAAGCAGATTTCTGAAAAAAACAGGAATATAGGCATCATCCATGTGAAGAACAGCTATAATATGTCCCCAAAGCACACTTTTAACTGCTCTCAAATCCTGATTTCATCTCTTCCTCTAATAGAGGACACACAGCTTGTGCCAGGCCAGTACATGAGTTCCTCTCAAATAGAATTAGTGAAACAGATCTCTTCAGATTTGGGAAAAAAAAAAAAAAAATTGAAGACAAATACCAGGACCACACTAAAACTAACTTTTTTAAACAGTTATTATCTCACATCCTCCCCTGTAACTTGGACCAGGGGGCCAGAAAGCCTCCAGAAACACTACAGATCCTTCCCCCACAGACTGTGGCACCTTATGCCTGTCTGGTATCCTCAGCCCAAACCGAGTCCCACGACGGGCACTCCCAGCTCTTGGCCGAAACCTGCAGCCTCCCCCCGACCTCCGCGCTCCAGGACGCAGCTGCAGGATGAAGCTGCCGTTCGTGGAGACGACTTCCACACACCCCCCGCTTAATGGCCCCGGTCCCGCAGCCGCCCTTGCTAGGGAGCGTGGCGAGACCTCTAGCGCCACCCAACGGGCGCCGCTGGCCCCGCCGTGAGGAGCAGCCCCGGGGCGGGAGGCTGTGCCCGCAGAGCCCTGGCGAGGGTGAAATCCTCCACCCCCGACACCCTGAGGCGAAGAGGAAGCTCTCAGAGGAGCCGCTGCTGCCCCCAGTGAGCAGCGTGTTTCTTGCAGAGCCCTTCTGGCACCCCAGGTGAAGCAGCAGCTCCCAAGGAGCTGACCAGACCCCACCTGGGGGATTCGTTAATTAAACCTTGGCTAGGCTCTCCCCTCCTGTTAACGAGCTGGAGGAGGAGAAAAAACTCTCAAGTGCTCTTCAAAGAGTGCTGTAGATGCCATCTGCCCAGGGGAAGCGACATGACATGGCTGCCTCTGCTGGCTCTTTGTGACCTTTCTTTGTGCATCGGTGGCAGGCCAGCACTTGGTGTGGCTGCATTCAGGGCCCAACGTGGCAGCAAGACTGATGAACGCTGCGCTGCTGCTACCAAGTAATTCCCCGCCCCATCCGATGGAACTCTTCTGCACAGCCCACAGCTGTGCTGGAGGTCCCACCTAGCTTCCAGGGACCTATGCAGAGAAGAATCAAATAATGTAGATGTACATGCATGGTGCACATTTTTATAGAGATTTGGGGTTTACAGAGTGGGGGCCGTACATTAAAAACCTGCTGGTGTTTATGCAGGGTTGTATTTGTGAAGGATGCCAGTTTCAAAGGCTGGCTGTTGCTAAACATAAAGCATCCAGCCCAAGTTTTATTCGACTCTCCCCTTCTGTCAAATCAATCCAAAGAGTGAAAATTCATTTAGGGCAAAATGGTTTTAGTTCTAGCATCCAACCCAACTTTGACAAAAAAGTCAAAGGCAGCCCCTCCTCTGCCCCCAGCTGCACGATCCATGGCTGAAAATTTGCTATGTAATTAAAAAAAAATTGCAATTTTATTCTAAGAATTGCTGCCAGAGCTTAGTGGTAAGACCACACCGAAGTGAGTGCAGCAAAGAGATATAATAATATCTTCAGATGTCCTTGGATGCATTGCCTCCTTCAACCACTTAACTGATATAATGAGCTAAATGAAAGCATACAGGGTTTTACATCACAGAGCTGCTGCTTACAATAGGTGAACTGACTCAATTTTTAATGCAATGTCTCAACCCTTTATTGTGACTCTCAACATCTACAGGAACTAAGCTATAAAATCTACTGATGGCTACCGTTCAGACTTCAAACTTGGTCTGAATTGACTCATGTACTCTGTCTTTTCCACCCTTCCCCTGTCTCTTCTAGGAGTGTCCTCAGTCCTCACACTGAGGACCTGCAGTACCAGCAAGCCAAACCCTTCTTTACCCCCACCACTGTACACTTCTGTCTTCTTATGCTACAGGATCACTTTGGCATAGCTTTGTTTATGTCTTGTTTTGATAGCAATGAACTGGTCATTATTTGCAGGGACGACAGCATCTCAGTGGTTCCCAGCTGTCCAGTTTTGTATATCCTGTAATTTTTATGACAGAGTTTGTTGTTTGGTTGGTTTGGGGTTTTTTGTTACCTGCAAAATGATCTGGTGATCTAATCATATGCTTGGTTTCCTCAGAGCTTCTCAAAGCCTTTCGCTTTTTATAATTGTCTTTCCAAACCCTGAAAATAGCATTTTTATTAGCATTGCTCTTTAATACTTGTCTTTTGAACTCTGCAAGCATCTTCTGAAGAGGGGAATGAAAACACATCTTCCAGAGCAGCCTGCTTCATCTAAGCAGCATTTTCTTAAAAGCTGGTTTTGCGTTAGCTTATTGTACCAATGATCCAAGGACAGCTGGCAAAAAAGCTGTTCATTAGGTATCTCCCTTGCAAATTGCTGTTAATGGGCACACATACCTTATACCCACACAAAGCCTTGCTTGGTGGGCTGTGTGGGTGGACCTGGGCCTGCATTCCTGCAAATACTTGTGGGCACCACCTAGTCACATCCTTACACTTCAGTGTTGTCTTAAGATATGCCGAAGATAAGTGCACATTTCACATGATTTTATTTGTCTCAGTGTTACGCCCCTTAAAGGGTAGGGAACATCTTGTCTTCTCTGCTTGTTTAGCACTTGCCACTTTGGTGTCACAGTCTGCTGGAAGGTCTGCCAGTTATTCTACCAATACACATAAGCAATGTCAAGTAATAAACTGAAGCATAGAAACCTCACCGGTAAGGTTTCTCCGGAAGCAGGACACAAAATATCATATGTCCTACATGCATAAGAGAAGAGTGCAAAAAGGTGTTTTTCAGTTATAATTACTTTGGGGAAAATGATGGTGGCTTTGGGTTTTACAGATGTCTGATTTTCAGAATTGCTAAGCATTTATAATCCTCCCAGTAGCCAGAGGGAGCTGAAACTCCTACCTATCTGGAAGCCTATCTGCAAGAGGAGTAGTAGCACTGTATTTCAGCACTGAACTTGTTCTTTGTGCTGGTTTAGAGATGGAGATTGGGACCTTGCCATTTTAACAGCAAAATCCTCCATCTACACACTTTTAAGGAATGAGGAGCCAGAGCCTGTCAGGTGGATTAGCCATATGTCCATATGTCAGCTCCCCAGCGCACTACAGCAGAGGCATTGTTGATCTGAAAACTTGATTGCAAGCCAATGGGAACAATTACATAACCTAGAAATCTGAAAGGCGAATAGTACAAAAACAAACAAAACCAAATCATCACTTATACGTGTGTACATTTTACTACAACTATTAGGCAATCGAGACTGTCATATAATTGGCTTTTTTAAAATTACTAAAATTATCGAAGGGCTACAGTAATTAAAAAATGCAGGCAAGATGTTGAAAGATGATAAATTACATAAAGGCAAAGTGCAAATGAAACAAAATCTTTACAAGTATTTATTTGTTTCTCCGCAGTTTAGAGGATTTGTGGATTTGTTGTTTGTTCCTAACTGGCATTGACAAGCCAGTGTAAAATTGGTCAGAAGAAATGAAGTCACCAAAGCAGAAGGTTACTTTTAAAAGATGGTGTCCAGAAAAGATAAAAGCTATATGCAGAAAAGATACAAGCTGTAGGAGTGGGGCTCTTCACAAAGATAGCTTGCATAGGCAAGATCTGTGGCACATGCCTGAATTGCCATGAACATCCAAAGCAAACTTTGGAAAGCCAACAACAGAAGAAAAAGGCCCAATAGTATTATTCCTCCCATGTGGTTGAAGGAGATGATCATGCACTTAATTCAGCTTATTTTTGGGGAGCTTGCTGCTCCTTAAGGTGGGACCTTTTTATGTTAGGCACATAAAAGCAGATCAAGACTCTGCCCCCAACAGACTTTTATTCTCCTTATATAAGGGAGGAGAGGGGAGGATAAAATATAAATTGAATTAACTAGCTGTGAAAGTGAGGTTAAGCTAGTGCTCTAAAGCTCACTGGAAATTATTCTAAGAGGAAGGCATCTATCTAGGTAGCTTGAAATGGCAGCCTGTCCATCCTGCCCCAGAGCCATCATCCAGAGATCTGCTACAGAAGTAGTAATCAGGGTCAAATCACACAGGAAGGTCACCAGTCTGCAGTAAGCTCCTAGGACTTACCTGATCCTCAGGGCTGATTTTCCACAGAGTGACTCTTGGCAATCTAACGATCCTGCTGCATCAAGGGTGCTGGTAGCAAGTCTCCAAACTTGGCAGGCACTTTAATACTTGGTATCTGGACATAGACTCTTGTACCTATTGTATCCTGAGATACTATTTGCAACACATGGTTTGCAACCACTTTATTTGTATTTGCAGCTTGCTTGATTTTTTTGTTGGTTTTTAGAGGTTTTTTTGTTATTTGTTGTTTTTTCCCAAAGATGCCTCCGGTTACACAGCCTTCTAGCACTTCACATACACATTTCTGAATTTACTGTGGATTTGTGGTACTGCTCCTCACTAGCATGGGCTAATTCTTTATGCTAAGCACTGCTAGTTACATTTGTTATTCTTCTATTCTTTTGTATCTTCAAAGCATTGAACAAATTAACTATCTAAACTGCTAGAAAAGCTTTTCCAGCAGCATTTCAGATTTCACAGAACCATTCATTTGCTCTGTGTCCAAACTCTCAAGGCGTGGCAGTGCAAGTACAATGGTAGTCTATAGCAGAGAAATGTCAGACCTGACATAATCTCCACTTCAGCACATGTACGTATACACAAATTCCTAAGTTAGATGCATGAGTTGTCCAGCTGAGGTCATAGACAATGGACACTATAACTGAGGGAGGGTTTTTTTATGTATGATGTGTAAAAAGTGGTTTCAATGAGAATAACCCTTAGTTTGGATTAAAGGACCAGAAGGAAACAACCCAAACAAAAGACTAATGAGAAGGTGTTGCATACAATTTGTCTGTATTACAGAATCACAGAATCACAGAATTTGTCTGTATTAGCCTGTTCTGATCTGGACACAAAACGGCTGTCAGACTTTCTTGCCAACTTCCACATTAACGGGAGGCAGGGAAGCCAAGGGATTGTGTGCCAGCCTCGAACGCAGAGAGCCTGTGCCCTGTGAGCTGCTGTCTGAGTGACACAAGGCATGCTTCACTCCCTTGTGCCTCTTTCTCCTTTCCTACTCATTGCTACTTCCGTGAATCATGAACTCACCTGGAGAGACGCTGTTTTCTTACTCTGTCTGTGCATGGCAGAGCCCTGAAGCTCAGCTGGGCCTCTAGGCACCACGTTAATATCTATTATTATAGTGCGGTGCAAAACCACAAACGCATAACAGTTTCATGATGGAATGCATCTCAGATGAGTTAATGTGTGTGAAGCACTTTGAAGTTGAAAGGTTCTGCAGCATGTGAAAGCTGAGCATTACTTTCTTATGGATTTGTTGATCTTGAAGACTCACAAAGCCACTCAAAACATGCCTCTGCTCAGCAAAGTGCAGTGTGAGAATCCCTGCTACGCACTCCAATCTCCAAGTGGAATAGATGTCCAAGAAATTCCTATTCAAGGATGTCATTAATAAAACCCATGTCATCATAAGCAAATATCCTTACTTTTAGCACCTCTCTATATTAAAAATGAGCATCCTCGGGGAAAAATGCAAATACTCTTTTCACAATCCTGCTGATTTTGGCATTATCTCTTCTCCATTGTTTTGAGTCACTCTCACTTTCTGTTTCTCCTATGTTAAGTTGCCATGGGAAATACAAAAATTCAAAGAAAAAGTGTTAGAACCTGCCAACAGGTTGACGTGAATCTTATCCGTTCTGGCTCCTGGAGCTGAACTGACTTTCCAAGATTCACTGAAGGCCAACTTATCCCCAGCCAGGAGTAAAGAGCATTTTGTGACTTCATATCCAGGCTTGTTGACCAGATTGTCTCCATGGCTGCAGCTGAGACCCAGCCCAAATGCTCCCCAGACAGATTCCAGACCCAAACTGCTACTTAGGATCATGCTCAGTTTAGTTGTTCTCAAACCTTACCACCTCTTTTGGATTATTATTTACTGTATTCCAAGAGCAGGGAGCACCCTTGCTCAGGATTAAGGACCTGTTTCATGAAGTGCCACCCAGGCACACCCAGTGGTGATCCTGGAATTCACCTTCTAACTGAGACAAGATGCAGCAACTGAGCAGAACATCCCCTAAGGAAAGCAGAAGGGCTACAGTAGAAGAAGGGGTTACATAGAGCATCTTTGTGCCTAATTCTAGTGGTTCTGCATCATTTCAACTCTTCTGCACGGTTTTGTGTCTGTATTACTATGGAGATCCATACCAATAGATCTGGATGCTTACACATGCATCTATCCAAAAGGAGAAAAACTAGAATTAAATAGTCCTGATGGACACCCACCATCCCCCTGGGCCGTGTACCTTCCCAAAACCCAGAGACATCTTTCCAAAAACATCTTTCCACAGACGGTGCCACTAGATGGAGCTGAACAACAAAATTCCTCCCAGGCCTTCCTTGTGCACAGCTGCAGCATCAGCGGCATTGGCTAAGTCACAGGTTTAAACATGTTTCTTGCTTACTGCGCACTAATGTTGTTTCCCTGGCCAGTTGATACAGGGACAAGCTGTGGCAAACTGTCATTAAGCGATTGCAAAACTGTACTCCCCAACCACACTGATTCACCCTTAGCAGAGGATGATGTCAGTCTGAGTAGATTTGGCAGCCAGAAATGAGTTTGGGAAACAAAGGAGGGGCGTCTGTATGCCCCACAATTTATGGAGGGGAGAAGTCTCCTCTATCGTAGCTTGTTTTGATTATCTAGGGAACTGGGGATCTGGCAGCTCTTGGTCCTTCAGTGAAACACTTATGCTCATCAACAGCCTCCTGAGAGCCTGGGAGACAGGCAGGAAGCATTTCTGCTTCCCCACAGTTGCCTTTCAAATGGTCCAATGACAGCTAACTGGATACAAAACTGCCTGTCTTTCTTGGTGAGGGAGTCCTGCAACAGAGAGAGAAATACAGGGAAAAGGAGTAGTAAAGTAGAACCCCAACCTCATGGTTCAGACAGAGCAGACATTTCAGGGAAGCAATCAAAGCGCAGGCTTATCTGTCATCAAAATGACTGTCATGATGATCTTGCTCAGATAGTGGTGTGGAGAGGCTGAAAACTGGAGCTATGGAAACATGCAGCCCTGGGATGCCCCATCTGAGAAAAGTGACATTGCCAGATCTTGTTTACATGGAGTGTTGGCAATGATCTGTCACCATCTCTTCAGAGGCAGGCAGAGTTAAGTGTGCCCAGCTTCCCACAGTGGAAGGGATTATTGCAACATAAAAGTGGTTAAAACCATCTCATTTGTTTTTTTAACTAGTTTACCTATAAACACTTCCATATCTAAGCAAGTGTGATGTTGGGAATTCTGTTTATAACTTTTTAAAGATGTTAAAACTGTGTTAAAATTAACGTGGAAATGAAAGGGGGAGGGAGATAGAAATAAAAGGTATTAGCAAATCAGGTAATGGCAACATCTAAAATCAGGCTAAATTTCAATTGTACCTGTTGACAAATATCATGAGCTGCAGTGAGCTGGGAGCAGAATGCAAAGACAACCTCAGCTTGTAACATGGAATGTTATTTAGGTTATGTGTTGAAATAGGAATGGGGATTAGCTACATCTGCAATACAGTGGGTCCAATATAATCTTTAGAGAAATTAATGTGGAAACAGAACCAGATCTTAAGCTTTGCAATGCACTTATACCAATTACATGTTCATGTGAGAAAAAAGAAATCATTAATAAATATTTGGATGAATCTGCAAATACACTGTTTCTGTCCAAGCTTAAAGGTATTATTAAAAAAACCTCAACCACCTATTCTTTAAATTACCTAATCAAGTGGATGCATGTACAGAGATACGGTATTCATCTCTCACTTTATTCCATATGTGTGTCATGTTGTGGTAACCTCAGTTTTAGATTATTATGAAGTGAATGCTTTCTGCATTCCAGCTCTTTAAGTGGCAAATGTCTGCAGGCAAACACCATTAAGATGTTTTAAGGGTACATTATGCAAACCCTACAGCAGTAGGTTTCTACAATGGTAGCCAAGTGGCTAACCCACTGGAGGACCACTTTTCTCAAGCCAACAATTCTAAGATGCTTTTCAGTCAAGGTGTGTTAAAGCCTGCAGGAAAGGGTGTGGTATCCTCACAAAAGTGTGTTTGTGGCCAAGGTGTTCCCAGGAACATAGAGTGAGTCACCATTGTCATATTGTTTAGCTGCCTGTGACATTTGGTATGAGAGAGCCTTGCTACATGCAGGCACTGAAGTGTGACATGACCATGGAATGCCTTACAGAATGCTTCAAGGAGCACACAGGACTGAAGTTGTAGGACTATAGCTTGAGAGAAACTGTGCCCTCTGTGCCTGGTGAACAATTTTGAGGAGATTGATAACTTTCAAGAGTCTAGCCACATATTACTGCGCTGTAATGAACAGAAATAGCTTTTTAGTGATATCTAATTTGATAATTAACTTTGTCCTCAGAGAGCAAATCATCATGACAATAGATGCTGTCATTGAAATTTGATGATGAGAAGCTGTAAAATAAAACTTATCCTGCCCTACTGGGCTTCAGCTAAACTTAGCCCAGGGTAATTCAGCCTTTGACTTCAGCTGTGTTACCTGTCTTAAACAAATGGAAGCCCTGAAGTGGCTGTCACATTAAAGCCTCCGTGGCCATCCTCTGAAATGTGCAGGGGTGCCCCATTTCCCAGATTCCACATTGCACTGTTGCCCATGCCACCAACGAGGCTTGCCTCCAGACCTGCCAACACTCGTAGGCCACCCAGCTCGCTCGCACACCTCAGGTCAGGACTTCCAGCTCCCTCAGGGCACCCTTTGGAGAGGGAAAACTCAGGTACCCTTGTGCAAGCCCAGCCCATCGCATCTGCGGCACTGGGGGAGCTGGATATCTGTGGCACCGAGCCCTGCACACCCCAGCCGGGCAGCCAGCAGCCCAAGTGTCTCTGCAAGAGTGTGCAGGTCACAAGGTTGAGTGTGCCGAAGCCTGCCCCGAGCATAGAATCACAGAATTATAGAATTAACAAGGTTGGAAAAGACCATAGAGATCATCAAGTCCAACTTGTAACCTATTACCTAGCCTATCACCAACCTATTACCTAATATCATCTCATCATCTAATCATCTAAATCTTGTCCCTGAGTACATCATTCAGCCTCTTCTTGAACACATCCAAGGACAGTGACTCCACCACCTCCCTGGGCAGCCTATTCCAATGGGAAATCACTCTCTCTGTAAAAAAGTTCTTCCTAACATCCAGCTTAAACCTTCCCTGATGTAGCTTAAGACATGGCCCTACAGGGTTTGTGAGCTTTGCTTCTGCCCTGTAAGAAACACATGGTGGCCTTGTGCTGCTGGGGGCCCTCTCTGGCTCCTGAGCTCTCCAATTTTACAGGAGCTCAGAGCAGCCAGCACACAGAGCCTCACTGCCCAGTGGCTCAGTTTGACCTTGATTCATGGTGGATATGAAGAAGATCCTCCCTCATCTTCACTGGCATGAGGGGATGGTGACAGCATGACACTGACCCAGAGCAAGAGCCATGTGAGTGTCCTGTCCAGGGGATCCCCAGCTCCTGGCTCCCCAAACCTGACATTACTTCCTCAACATCCACATTGCAGTGGTGATGATGAGGCTTTCAGCTGCTGCCAGCCTGCCTGCTTTTCAGCACTATGGACCCTGTGCCTTTTGACATAAATCTGAGCTGAATACAGCCCCAGGCTTCAACTCATGTTAATCCTACTACAAGTTCATACAGCATGATGCAGCCACGGCGCTCAGTGCAAGAAATGGAAGAAGAAGGGGAAGAGAGAGAAAAAGGGAATACAGAGTTTGGCATCTGCACTAGGGACAGTGGCAGGGAACAGCTGGAGGATTTCAGACAGCCAGTTTCAGATCACCTTTCATTTAAAAGGCAATCCTGCCTATGAGATGCAACACCTTACTGGAACTTTGAACAGAAAAACCAAGCATAAATCAGTTTTGTTGTTCAGGGGTTTTCTATTGCACCCCTCATGGGGAATGGAAGAGGAGACCTGGTGAGCGGTAGCATGAAGGGAGAGGCACATGGGGAGCTGGTGTCTCTGTTTCCATCCAAAGGCCCTCGTTAACACAGCACAGCTGAATACAGGGCATGTCCCCCCACTACAGTAAGCTGAATGAAAGGTACTTTTTCACTGAAAGGCAGTGATTTGTACTGGGAGCAGGAGGAATAGAAGCTCTTTCAGCAGCAGGAGGACTTCTAACACCACCAGATCTCTGTGATCTGGCCACAGTTTGCAGCACCTTCCAGTCAGCTGGAGAATAGAGCAAAGCACTCTTCCTTGCTAAAGGGCAGGCTTAGTGAAGGGGAGGAGAGACTAATATGTGCCTTGACCTCTAACAGGTTTACACTGGTCCAAACTGATGCCTGGACTCAGGCTGAATTTCTCAAGAGTCCATGCTCTAATGGGGTAACAGGAGGACAGGAACTCTGTGACCACTGCCTACACACAGCTCTCTGCTTCCTAGCACAGACGGCTGGACAGGGAGCTGTAAAACCAGCCTCTGCCCCGTGGTAGTCACTTACCAAAACTGTGAGTCCAATAAGGTGCAGGCATAGCCACGCTGCCAGTGTCAGGCTACTGCTGGGCCAGTGCTGTTGGATACCAGGGCTTAGCTGGGAAAAGTGTTGCTCTTTGCCTTGGGGAGCGGAAAACCTGGCTAAAAACTGCCGGCACATCAGAAGGGTCACTTGGATGAAATGGCAAAGGGTTGTTTTGGCTCTGCTGATGACACTGAGGAGAGCTGAGCAACCTGGCGACAGAATAACCCCTTACTTTTTGCATCTCCCAGAAACAAAATTTTGTGTCTCAGGTTTTCTCTTTGGCTGCCAAACTCCAAAATCAGTTTTTCACAGCTCTACCAGCTATCTTAACACCTAGCCAGGAAATAGGCGAGGTGTCTTTTTGCTGTTGACACTGTTCACCACAGGTTCAGCACTAAACATGGTGGTGCTGTTTTTTCCTCCCTTCCTTCTCTTCTTCTCTGCTTCATAACCCCCAGGATTGGTTCCCAGACTTACAAAGGAGTTGCGCATCCTCTCGGGACAGACCAGAGATTTTTTTTTTCAGTCCAGCATCCATTATTTATTGTTTGCAGTGAAAGCTTCAGCTCTAAGCTGATCGACGCAGTTGCTCTAGGTATTGGAGAAAGTGTTCAGTTATCACAAATCTTCCTCTCATTTGTTTGTGTTCATCTGCCATGTGCTTGAGCTCCAGGCCACATGCTCCAGCTAAACCTCCAGAGATGGACTGCAAAGGCAGACATGAAACACACATGCACACATAGTTATGCCAAGCTGCTAAAATTAAAGCTGGTTAGAGCAGTGTTAAATGCCCTGCAGGCAGCAGGGTAGTGTCTTTTTTATAGGACCATTTCACTGGGTAGCGATGAAAGCACACCAGCTGTCAGGGAAGCCTCTTGCTGTACTGCGTTCGCACGCAACGGCCATATTTGCTTTGCCAATATGAAGTTGGTGCCTCTCAACGGCAGAAATTCTTATGCCTAGAAGTGGCCCACCTTCCCTCTCCTGAGGTGTCTGTTCTGGTCACATGCAAAGACCCCAGATCAAGACTGGAGTGGGGTTATCTGCATTTGATGCCGTGGTGGTGCAGGAAATCCCACACCCTGCCACAATTTCCACCCTGACGTGGAACAGGCCAGGGGAGCCAACAACTGGCTGTGGGGAAGGTCATGGCTAATGGCAATCTGATCAGCCTGGAAAGTGTATTCTGGGTACAATTTGATCTGTCAAATTTACTCATAAAGGAAAGGCAACAAACGCTTGTACAAATAGACACAGTTAGCTTTCAAAGGTATTCCAGCCAGCTCTCAGTGTCCCTCACGAGCTGACAAAGATTGTGGTTGCCTTTGTGGCCTTGCTTTGCTTAGTGAGGGTAGCACAGACCCCTCTGACCAGTAGGGGATGCTGGGAGGAGTGGGGCATGTTGCACTGTAGAGCTGCCCCATCCCTTACCACAGAGCACTTGCGGTGTCTGCTTGTAACTCCTGGAGGGCTCTGGGCTAGAGCCATGGCCCCTTACACCCTCAATAAGTCTACACCTGTTAAAAATTGGGTGGAGGGGGCCCAGCCCCACACAGCTGTGAGGCAGCTACAATGGGAACACAAATTAAAGCCACTCATTTATGTAAACTACCCCAAAGTACAGAATACAAAAGCAGATGCTTAGAATTGCAATACCAGTTTCAGGCAGGATCCACCAGAGCACAAGATGAAGTATATACATACAGGATTTCAAAGGGGATCATTAGGACAAACTGAGTTCTGCCCACCTCTTAATGACCTGAATAGATTAGCTTTTCCCTTCCTTTGCCACCTTGTGTTACCTGGCTGGGGATGGCAATTGCAGAGATTTTTTCACTTCAGGCCTTAAAGAGTGGCTTCAGCTCCAGGGAGAGGGCAAAGGGATGATGACGAGGCACTGCATCCTAAGGAGCCCCCATTGCCCTGCCAGGGGTGGCTTGTTTTCAGAGACAAACCTTGGGGCCACGCTTAAAGCAAAAAACAGGCAAAGGCGAAGGAGAGTAGCTGAGTACACTAGGACTAAGCAAAGAAGGACTAGGGGGAAGAGACTACCTAAAATGAGTGTTTCTCTGGTGTTGATCAAGCATCACTAGAGGCAAAAAGAGAGAAAAAAGAGAATAAACAGAGGAAGGAAACAATGAAGGAAGAGTTAAACAAAAAAAACCCTAAGAGATGCATGAAGTACATAGGAGGGTCCCCTGCACCTCACAGATTCTTCCAGTATTTCCTTACAAAAACTACTCTCAGTTCTGTCAAGTAAGTGCCTGTTGACCAGTGGTAGAAATGTTGAGCACAACCTCTCCACAGCATGTGCAGGCCTTCCCTGCAGGGCACACACTGCCCATTCCTGCACAGAGCAGCTGTGCCTTTCTGGAGCACCAATAAATAATCCTACACTTGCATACCTTGGGGCAAGCACATTTTTCTTGAGTAGAGTTTTTCCAAGTGATTGAGATATGATAACCAGGAGTAAGAGACCAGATTATACATCAGGGCTCATTAATTTCCATGGAAGCCTAGGAATGCTGTGTCACAGATAAGCGCTGCTGTCACCTGTTATTTTCCAAGACCAATTTCCAAAGGTAATTTTTGTTTTGCAATAAATGGCCTTGGAGTTGCTCTGGATTTATTTCCTGTAGATCACATCCATTGACTATCCCCTTATCAGGACAGTTGATGTAGTCAAGCCTGAAGCCCCTGAGGGATGCCCACTACAGCCACAGCAATCACCCCATCAGGTTTCCCATGTCCTACATGCAGCACAGTGGGTCTGGATGGCCACATACAAAAGCCCACCCCAAAACTGCGATTCTTGCAAAGCATCAGGAGACCTTTGTGTAGAGCACGCCTAGGGCCAGCATTAGCATTGCTTTAATTCCAGGCAGGTGCAGAAGAGGCAACCTGACACAATCCACACCCTACCTCTCTCTTTGCCAGGCAAAAAATGCTGCACTTTGAGTTCCATGGGTTCCCATGCCATTTATTTTATACCCTTCTGTCCTGAAGCTCTGGCTGTGTTCTTTAATATAATAACCAAATCATAGGTCTTGTTTTACATAACTCCACACATGAAATCTCTTTCCGGCACTTTGTCTTTATGCTTGTCTTAAAAGTGCCTTGCAAACTGCTGCATTAAACAAAAATGCAGTCAGAATTGGGGCTCCTGTATCCAGAGCCCTGGGGTTTTACAGAGACTTCTTTGTGCACCTTCTATTTCTATCTGATTAAGCTATCTAATTCTCAAAGATTAAGCTATATAAACTGACTGAGTACTAAAGCATTTTAAATGTAAATGCACGGAGCTTTAATCACAGCCTGCAGACTACCTTTCTCTCTCTCCGTCCATATACACTTGGGGGCTATTTTCTCACAATTTCTTAACATTAGTTCTAGTGGCACTGTCACATCCCACTATTAAACAGAGCATGCCGGGGTGAAGGACAAAGTGTCCAGGTGGATGGATGCAAGGCTGAGAGTGCACCTAGGGCAGCTGACAGGATCCTCTCTCCCTCTTCTGAATTGCTGCCCCCACAGACTCACACACCCTGTGTCAAGATCCATGCCATTCATTTCCCTACTAGCTCAGCTTGCCCTTGGTCAGGCTGCACTGCTGCCAGCATGAAGTGAGGGATGGGGAGGAAGGCAAAAACATAGCTCTACAAACAGAGCCAATTTATGCTCCCATGGTAATGTCCCTCAGAGAAGTCAGAGCTGTGAAGTTCTCCTCCCTCCCAATGCCTCACTATGATATTCAGAAGTCCTTTGATATTTTACTTTTGAGAAAAATCCTTACAGAGAGACTATTTCCAGTTTGCCATGGTGAGTCCTGGGAAGAGAAGACACACTACAACTGTTCTGTGGCTTTGGCCCATAGGGGTTACTGAGGGAAAAGTGGGGTGAGTCTGATGCAACCCTGCAAATGCCAGCACTCAGCAGCTCAGGGATTTCCCAAACCACAGGCTGCATCTGCAGCGGCAGCTCTAATCAGCCTCTCTAGACTGCTGTTGCGTTAATTTGCCTAATTGCTTTTTGAATCAATGTATAGTTACAGCACCTGAAGCATCCCATGGCAATGAGTTTCACCAATTAATTATGGTTGTGTGAAAAAACAACAACAAATGCTTCCTCCTCTATGCCTTAAAAAATATCTGCGTGATGATTTCATTTAATATCACTCAGCTCTCATCTTACAAGCAACTGCAGCCATTCTTCCCGCTATTCATTATGTTGTAGACCTCTACTGTAGCCCTAAGTCCTCTCTTTTCTGGTCTGAAGTTGCTTGATTCAGCCTTATCTCATACAGATGGTACTGCACACCTCTGATCCTTCCGCTCATACATCTCTCTGCCTTTTCCTGTTCAAATACGGCCTGAATTTCAGGAGTGCCACACACTCACAACCCTGAGGTGATTCAGTAGGAACCGAAGGCATGAGGTATTGCATCCTTTCAAAAAAAATCAAATTTGCTGCTACGGGTTGTGCACCGAAACTGATTGCAGACATCTCAGCAGATGTCCTGGAGGAGCTCAGCACTACCCCTGCCTTTGGTGGAGCAGTGGTAGCACCATGCCTAGTTACCCGGGCTTCTGCAGGCGTGGGCTCTGTAGTGCCACCTGTGGCTAGCTCTGGCACTTGTTTATTTGCCCCTCTGTCACTAAGCCCACAAACAATATATGACTGCCACAACATTTGTATTTGAGATCATGGGGACAATAGAGGTAACATGTTCGTTGAGCAATTGTAAACATTAATTCAATGAAACAATTATAGGTGCTTGCAAGAGAAATATTGCAGATAGGAAAAGAAATTACCTCAGACAGGATCAAATATGTAAAGCTAACTGTGGCTGTGGACTTCTCCCACAAGATAAACAAGTGGCTCAGCCCTCGAGGGGAATAGCATGAAAGGGGAATCCCGAAGAGCTATTCCCATGCCAGGATTTTTTTCAGGGCTTTAGCAGGAATGGTGTCTGGGAGCCCAGGGAGTGGCCTCCTCCCTGCCTGCCTGAAGCAGCCCTGCCAGTGGTGCCGCCAGACCCCCGCATCCCCAGAGCCTCTTACCCCAAACCCTGCACACCATGGGGAGAAGCAGACTTGTGCCTGCTCTGTGTCAGCAGTTGCTTTGAAACAGAGCAGGACAAAAACCTAGGCCCAGGTTTCGAAGGAGGAGGGGAATATTTACCAAGACTGAGCACGTAAGGTGACTTCCTCTTGCTCCTGAGATACAGAGGTAATTCCAGCATTTCGCTCCCTCTCAGATATCCACAAGGAGGAAAGACAAAATATGGAGCAGAGAAGAAAATGTGATTCAAAGTACTACGCCCTGTATCCGTCAACTGTGGAATAAAAACCTGCCAGCCACTTCTCCCAGCGCTGCAAACCCGGGGGATCTGCAGCATGCCAGCTTGGAGATTATCTTTGCCATCTCTGGTGCTTTTCTGGCTCCATCCTTCTTTAAGTACTCTGTTTTTCTTGAACAGTGTTGCCGTTCACTGCAAAACATAGCTCTGTTTATTGAAAACAAGCAAGGGTTGGTATCACACCATGCCAAATGGCAGCCACCTTACTGCTGGGTGGCGCTTGAAAGCACCGAGATGAGGGCGACTCCCTTTTCCTGTAGGTGAGCCATTCAAGTGCCAGCAAGGATATGTCCATAATAAACCACCACTTATCTGTTGGGGCAGAGATTTTTCCACAGGTTGACAACATGGATTACAGCCTAAGTCTTCCCTTTCTTAAGCAAAAAGCATTTACAGAGATGTCTACCTTTCCTTGTCCTCACTTATTCTGCAAAAGATAAGCAAAACAATGACATTGTTGGCTTAGCAGGAGTGAGACAGCTCTTCTTTTAAGCAGAGGATTTTGATTGCACCCTGTTATTTTATCTCTCTAGAATATTCACTAGACAAAGTAATTTTCCTGTCTCTGAGCAGTGCTAAGCTGTCAGACTCCTTTTCTCTGAGCAAAAGGTAGTGCAGCATCTTCCCCACATACAAGTACATTTCTGGAAAATACAAAAAGTAAAGGAAGAAGAAAAAACACTCCTATTCCTTCCTGGTCACATAGAGGTGTATGGTTCTCCAGACCTCACAAGGATAAAACTTCAGCTGTTCATGTAAAACCCCAGCACCCAGGAATTGCCCATAGCAGGGTTGCCACTCCAGGAGAGTTGCCTCCATCTGGTAGTGTAACATCAGAAGGCTCATTTAGTGGCTAAAATAACCCACCCTGCAAATATCCTTCCACTGAGTTTTAAACAACAATGGGGCCAAAATTCAGCCTCAAACAGGATGGGGGGAGGGAACAAGGATGGGGGCATGGCAAAAAGAGGTTACCCAGAGCCTTCCCTTGCAAGCAGCACAGACACTGCCTGTGTTGTTTCTTTAATTGGAGAAACAATGTGCTCATTCAGGGGCTGCAGGTGGCACAGGGCATTGCAGAAAAGGGACATTATGGCTCTCCATGATAGGGTGGTTGAAAGGTTTGGAGCCCTATGTACAAAAAAGCCTTTGCTGAGGGTATTGCTGCTGCATCAAGTATCAGTGAAAGCTGCATATCTGCTCTTACGAATCTGATCACCACACAAAATGAATGGGAAGCATTAAGAGTAGCAAAATAGTATTTCAAGTTGCAATGAACAGCATCCAATTCATCAGTGAACAGCAGGCCTGGGTCAGGGAAATAATAGGTCTGTTTGAAAGAAATATGGAAGAGCCTTGAGCAGTCTGCAGGAGCAGATGTGCAAAAGAAGTAATCAAAACGGCAAGCGCTTCTGAGTTCAAATGTAGAGCCAGCACTGAGCAAGCCAGTCTGGCTGGGCGTAGGGTCTGCAGCTCCCCACGTGAATCAGTTTATGGGGCCTTTAACAGCACACCACTCCCGTCTGTGGAAATAAGCTTCACCAAAGAGGAAAAGCAACTTGTATTTGCAATAGGACTGTAGGTCAGTTTAGTTTACCTCCAAAAATCACTGTCAACCCTTCAGAAACCAAACTGGCATGAAAAACATGAAGGCACTAGCAGCATTTCTACAGGTAGGAAAAGAAAAGCCAGAGGCAGAACTTGAATGTCCCAATTTCCCATCCCTAATCCAGACCTTGCTCCTCTACCAGTCCCCGTTCCTTTGATTTCTGAGATGCTGCAGTGATGAGAGCTGCAAATTTGAAAAGTGAGCCCTGCTCACGCTGCAGCCACAGCAGCACAGCCTGGCCTTGGGTTGTTACTGGTGTGTGCTGGGGACTACATGCAGGACTGAATGCCTCCCTGCCCACAGCCTTGTCCCAGCTTGTGCCCTCACCTGCTGGCTAGGCTTGGTGGGCTCTATGAGGTTTTATTCCTAGGAGTATGGGATCCACCTGATGCTGGTGAGACTCTGGTGATGGCACCCTGCCCACATGGACTGCAAACTAAAGGGAGGACAGAGAGGCTACGGGCTTGGCAGGGTGTTAGCTGGGACATGGGTTCTTGCTAGTCCATGAGCTGCTGGGGGTGCCACAAGGCTGGGCCAATCCCGGTATGTGTTCTCCCAGTTCTGTGCTGCTTTGGGCTGCACACTGGGCTCTTACCCAGAGATTTCTCTGCCTGACCTCTCCATGGCAGATGCTGCCTTCAAGGGGTGGTGACACAGGAATAGCAAGACAGCTGATACGGTCTGATGGCTCTTTACTTAGGGGAAATCCTCTTGACTATTGCCCAGGGCAAATAAGACTCAGAGGCCTGAATTCCCAAAGGAGGCATTGATGCACCAGATCGAAGTCTGCTCCCCACCTGTCACCACAGAAGCATAGCAGCAGGTTATAAAAACAAAGTCTCTCCCTTACACATTCCCAGGCTGCACAAAGAAACTGGCTCCAAAGAAGGGAAGGCAAGAGAGACTTGGCTGCAAGAGCTCTGTGGATGTGGATCTGAGTGGCAGGCTCCCAAAAATCATGCAGGACAGTGGCTCCCGCCCTGGTGATGCGCCAGAGCTGGTGCAGGGGAGAGCGTGTTGCTTGGCTCCTCATATTTCTTGCATTAGCTCCCATGGGCAGGGATGCACCTGTTTACTTCTGCTGTTATAGTCTTTCATAAGGGACCTAAAATCCAGAGCACCATGAGGCTCTTGAGTTATTTAAAGTTCTGGGATAGAGTCCTGAGTTTTTAAGCCAATGGGGGCATAGGGTACTGCTTCTGGATATGTGATTTCTCTCAGGTGGAGACTTTCCAAAAAGCCTCGCTGCTGCTGCCCAGCTACAGGCAGGCGCAGGCTTTATCATCCTAGTCATCATAACAGCAACAGGACTCACTTGCAGGGCATCATATGTTCGCATGACAGTAGCTGCCCATTGGGCGCTGCTGGCATGGATTGTGCCAAGCTGGAGTCAAGAGCAGTCAGCAGCCCCATGGAAAGCTCACCTGGCACAGAAAAGGCCAAAGAGTTGAGCTTTGTTAGATGATGTTGCTTTGATAACTTTTATCACATTTTATAGCTGTTGATGTTACAAGTCTTTCAAGGTACTTCAACATGAAAGGTGGCAAGGTCTCTGCCTTGGAGAGCTCACAGTCTAGTACAGACAGGTAAACATAACAAGTAGAAACATTAAACCTTAGGTAGGGAGTGGGGACAGGTTGAGGGAGTATGTACAGAAATTATCTTTGGCACATCAAAGAGCTGGAAGAAGTCCATCAGAAGAACCTTTAGGCTATTTATGTATTTCAGGTAGCAAGATAAAATCATGAATAATGAGTTCCTGCAATCCCTTTGCAGAACCAGCACTGAAGCAATACTTACAGAGACACTTCTCTGCTAACATATGTCTTTCAGATGAGGAATGCCAAATCCTCCCCAGATTTACATCACTAACTTTTAACCAGTAACAAAAATGAAAGAAACAAAAGCAGCACAAGCACAGCCAGCATCCTTCCAGGTTTTGGTCCCTGTCCATGTCTACCTGATCACAACATGCATCTGCCCAGCACCACCCTCAGCATCCTTTTTTTTTTTTTTTCTTCACCACAGACTGCTTCTTCTGAACTCCTAAGCTACCTCTTCCTCTCAGAAAAAGCCCTATTTTGAAGTCAAAGTTCCCAATCCTTAACCCTGCTTTCCCTCACCATACCCAATGCATGCTGTCTTCAGTGAAAAATTGCCGAGCGAGGGAAGTAGCACACCACAGAGAGGAACAACTAGACCCACTGTCAACAGAGCTCACTGTTGCTTTGGCTTCTGCGGCTGGAGAGCCAGCGCACACCAAGATGCAGCACAGGGGCCACCGCACCAGAACCTCCCTGCACAGTTTCTCTGGACAGGGGTCAAAAGACTTGGACCCATCCTATACAGGCTTTTAAACCTTTTTAATGCAGAACTCAGGATTTGACTAGGGAACCAGAGAGGCAGATAACCCACTCATGTCACGCTGTCAGGCAGTGGGAGGCTCAGGCTCACGAGCACTGGAGACAGCTCAGGTGCAGAGCAGGAGGGGTTTCTAGGTTTGTTCTTCTCATTTGTGAGGATTCCATTGAGCAGACTGACACAGGACATGAGGTCTTTCCAGTATGACACAAAAATGTATCAGCCCCCAAAAAAGACAAATGTACATGGCACCACTGTTTGCTGTTTCATTGCCAAACGGATCAAGCCAAAACATCAGTCGATCATATCACAAAGGAGTGCTGCGCATACAGAAGCTGGAGACACTTTACGGCACGCTGGTGTAGTTACTGGAGAAGGCCATCTCTCCCTGGATAACTCACCCTGCTTCCCTCTAACCTGGCCTCAGGACACATGAAGAAACCTGGGCAAATCTATGCAATCCCAACAACAATAGCAGCCAGCCACCATACGACTTGGGTGGTGAAGGGGCTGGCAGGTTGTTTCCTCTTCTCGCTGCTGGGGACACACAGGGCTAGCAAGGGGCTGCCTTTGCCTTAGGCACCTGACTAACTCCAAGACAACTGTCAGATTTGTTTTTCCCTCCTTTTGCCACTTGTGTTCCCCTCAGCCAGCACCACCAGAGACCTGCCCTCCCAAATCAGCCAGAGGGCACCTCCCTGTTCTTGCAGCTCTCCTCATGCCTTTCTCCACCACTGTACCACCCACTAGTTACCAAACCAGGTTATACCTCCCTCCTCATCCCTCACCTACAGCAAACAGCTCCTTGTTTCCCGTCTGTTTTGACGACCCTATCAAACTGCTGTGGAGAAGCAGAGGCTCCAACACCTCCTCCTTGGGCTAGTGGGTAAACAGACACAGCAGCAGGGAGGAGGCACCAACACCTGCAAGCAACCGCTTATATCTACAGAGGGCATACAGATTTCAAGTTCCAAAGTACTTCAGAGTATATCACATAAGGACTTACAGAAGGCTTTTAGGTCACCATATATCTTCTTTCCCACTGATTTGGCAGTGGACACTGTAAATCCATGGCACACTGTAGACTGCAGCTCTCTGAGGATCTGCTTGCCCTGCTGGGCACGGAGCCCAACACTTTGCACACAGCCATCCCCATCCCTTCCAGGCTCCTCCACTGTAAAATCAAAATGAAAAACAAAAAGTGGAATTACCAATTACTTAAAGGCAAAGTAAACAATCATAGGGAAAAAAACCCAAAAAACCTCCAAAAAACAACTTTGTAACTGGTTTGTCTTAATCCATGCCAAGAGAAAAGGATGTTTGCTGCACAAATAAAGTGAGTGGAAGCAAGACTTTTCTGCCTGACTGGTGGAGAGGTCCATAAATCAAGACTGGAACTCCTTGCCATATATATGAATCAATTAAAGCACTCAATGAATCATTTATTTTCAACATAGGCAATCAGCAACAATGGTTTGATGTTCAATTGATTTCTCATTTGTCTTGCTCCCCTGAGTAACGACAAACAGCACACCGCTTACATGGTGCATACCTCAACCTGGCTGCTCCTGGAGCTGCTTCTTCTGCAGGGACTCACTCTGGGCACCTGCTCCTCCCTGATGACATTTCACACCTCTTGGTCACTACCCACTGATGCCTTTGGCTCTGGTTGTTTCACTCATCTCATGCCCTGTGCTCCTCCCCCAGGTTCTTCCTTCTTTTTTTTCTTTAAGAAACCTAAATAAATAGCAAAGCTTTGTTTTCAACACATGGCAGTAGAGCCAGATTCCTCACTAGAAATCATCAGCATCCTACTTCTCAAAAGCTCAGAATATTGAAAACTGCCAGAAAAGTAGCACGACTGTGCAGATGATGTAAAACACTCTGAAGAAAGGAGGAAGTCTTTAAAATATTTTCTGTTACATACTACATCTATACAGCACATTTTTGTCATCCAAAGTGTCTTCTAAAGTGCTTTGTATAGGCCTCTGATTTATATTTTGGATGCCTCATGGTACATTTCACTAGTCAACCTCAGGCACATACCAAAAGGAAGCCCTTGGTTCAGATGCTGGACTAGTCTAAGTTGCAGCGATTAAGACATCCCACCGACAGCAGAGAGTCCTGTACTCACACAGTTAATCTTAGGGTGTGCGATTTGCATGGCTCCGGATATCTGTTCTGAAACATGAAGGCTTGGCTGTGTCTGTTGGTTGTTCCTAGCAGATCCAAGACACCCTTGGGATTGAGCCAATATGAACATTAACATAATCCTATTATGATGAATAAACTGATAAAAGACAGGAGAAAAGAACCCATATGGTGCACACTGAGCTTCCCCATTCATGAAAACAAGGTGCCCACACCCAGCTCGCAGGGCTGAGCGCTGAGTAGGGGGTGCAGGGGAGGGTTTCCTGGAGTGGCTGAGACCCCCACCATGCTCACCCTCACCCTCCCCTCTGTGAAAAGTGGAGGCAGGAGCTACGTGGCCTCCTGCACCTGGTGAGACCACAGCCTCGGCTTGGTCACTGCCAACATATCAACGCGCGGTGGCACAACAGGCAGCACAGAAGCTATGGGTGAAACTCAGGCATCGGTAAAGGACTAAGCAGGCTCCTTCAGCTGTATTATGGTGAATATCAGGGTTACACAAGCCATGTTTCACCTCTGGCCACCTATGGTTGCCCTGGGAGCTTCCCCTCTCCAGAGCATCCCCTCCCCACGATGAGGCCCCCAGGGTTCTTTTTCCGCCTCTGGTGAGCAGGGTAACTGACCAATAGATCTTGCCTCTTTGTCCTTTCCCATCACTATGTAGCATTTCAGAAGAAACTTTTGGGCTTATTTGTGCATAAAGCAGACCCAAGAGAGCTGAGGGATAATAAACAACTTGTTTCATCTGCACTCAGAGCATTTCCAAACACTTGCTTCTCAGCCACTTTGCTGGAGAACATCTCAAAACCCCTCTTCCAGTTATAGCCATGATTCAAAGATTTTACCTCCTTTGACAACCTCCTTATCTCCAAAGCTTTCAGGAAGCAGGAGTCACCTTGGGAACCACCTGCAGATGCCGCACTTCCAGCTCCTGTAGGAGTGAGATGTGGAGAGCAGCAACCGCCCCATGTCCCTTCCCATGCATGCACACTCTATTTCAAACCTGCTCAAGAGGAAAATACCACTGTTTTTAAGATTACCCAACGTGCTGCTCTGAAAACTGTTGAGACACCTCTCTCAAAGAGCAAGTCCTGTGTCATTTGCTGTATTTGGCAGTGTCGTGCATGCTGCAGTTATGACTCAAGAGAGTGAGCACAGCGACTAAGGAAAGTCCTTTCAAAAGGCTCCAGATTCACCTCCAAGGAACAGGCGCATTCAGAGTTCACTGAGCCCAAATTCAGCATTAGCTGCCTGATGTCATAGTGGTTGCAGCTCATGTCCTTAAAACCCTGCAAGCCAGAACAGAGCTGGTATTCACGGAGGCCGTGCTAAGCGTGCCCTTGGTGCTCCAGCTTGGGCCATGCTCAGATGCACAATTGCACAAGCAAAGTGGCTGTTCTGAAAAATGCAAAGAGCCTTCTATCTGATAGTATCCATCTTACCTGCAAAATCATTAAAGAGTTTCCCAGGTCACGCAGTGTGTCCCGCAGTGTGTCCCGCAGGTGCAGAGGCATCATTTGCCTCAGTTGAGCAGCCCGTTCCTTTTACCAAGGAAGCAGTCAGGCTTCCTTGAGATAGACAAATGTTAAAACCAGACTCGGAAGCTGAATGGAAGAAGGAATACATTCCAGGCCAATTTTCACAAGTATTTCAAATGTGAGGTTGATACCCTTGGACCAACACGCCACTGAGAACCACCACATTCAGCCTGAGTTGAGCTTTTCATGAGGCTTTTCCACGACAAAAGCCAACATCAAGCCGGTGGAAGGGAAAATTAACAGACATGAGCAGGGGTGGGCGTAGTGGTACAGTTGGAAGGTTTAGTGTGAGGAAGTTCCATCTGGGATCGGTTTCTTGAGGCCTATCAGTGCTTAGCCCAACCGTTTCATTATCTAACCCACATTGTTAAATGTGGTTAGCCACCAACACATACCTAACAGAGTCAAGGAATGGAAAGCAGCTGATGAAATATTACTTTGGGAATTGTCAGCACTAGTGAATTAGCCATGACGTGTGGGGATTCCTTGCCTGGGAAGAGGAATGATGGCCATGATTTAGGATGGTATCACC